>JAOQMN010000009.1:3861396-3873847 GCA_027563555.1 Erythroxylum raimondii | reverse complement strand
TTCTGCTCTAGTTGAGATAATGGTATAACTCGCATACTTATTAATGGATAAACCTAAAAGTTTCTTATGCACCTGTATTAACTTTATTAGAGAATTAATAGAGATGGCTTCAATCCAACGTAACATTAGTATATCAATAAAAGATAAATTAAAGATCCTTAACTTCTTGCACTTATTATGAAATATGAAGTTAGCTTCTAGGTTGATTTTATAATCTGTAAATTTAGTTAAAATATTAATGCATAATATGAAAAGATAAGGATAAAGAAGGCCACCTTGTCTCAAATCTTTTTCTCCTGTAATTAGTTGAGTTAATTCTCCATTTATCAATATACTATATAAGGTGGTTGTGATGCATTACTCAATCTATATGATGAATTGATTCAAAAATTCAAATGCTTCTATGGAGTGTAGTATGAATTTCCAATTAATGGAATCAAAATCTTTGTAGAAATCTATTTTTTATGCACAACTTTTAACTGAAAAATTCGTGTGATAGCCTTTAAATGATTCCTAAGCCAGGAGAATCTTATTAACTATGTTGGTTCCTTTTGATGAAGGTACCTTTTGATGAGATAATAATAAAGCTTAACATTTGCTTTAATTTAAAGGCTAGTTGCTTAAAGATAATCTTATAAAATGTGTAGTAGCATGTTATTGGCATGTTGTTCTTTAAACTTGTAAGATTGGGAGTCTTTGGGATTAGGCTTATATTAATCTTGTTAAACTCTCCAATATTGTTTCGTTTATAAAAAAATTCCAGTATGGCTTTGTTTGATTTGGTTTTAAAATCCCTAAAAAAAATAAACATTTAGCCTATCAAGGCTTAAAGTCTTATTAGGGTTAAAGCTAAGGAGAGCATATTCAATATCACTGAGGTCGAAAGCCTTGATGAGAATTTAAGCTTGTTCTTTTAAGATTAATTTAGATATGAAAGAGTTGGAAATGTGCATAAAAGAGCAACATTTAGTATATGAACCAATAGTGCTTTAAAAATAGGTTTAGGCTTCCAACTTTAGCTCTTATTGCTTCTAAATCTTTCCCCCATTTTCCTTTGTCAATAATGTTATCTTATTGATGTTTTTTCATGACATAATAACTTTGTAAAAGTAGAAAGTTTTTCTATCACCTTCTTGTAGCTATTGGACCTTAGATTTTGACTTTAAAAGAAAATTATGGGCATTAAAAGCTTGAATGTAGTTTCAAAGAGTTGATTTCTCCTGAGCTTGCTTAGAGGTGTTCCCTGTATCTTGATATAAATCATTTTTTTTGTAAAAGGCCTTAATTCTTTTAAATATATTTTATGTTGTTAAGAAGCAACTGGTTTGGTTTCTTAAGCTACCTTTTCACCATTAGTAGTTTCTTCATACATTTAAATATTCATAGCCCAAAAAAAATTGTTGTCATTTCTATGGCTACTATTTTTTTTTATGTTTTTCTAGCTGTGTTAGGTAATTGTTGAATATGAAAGGAGTGATCCTTCTAAGAACTTCTATCAAGTTATGAGTCTCTATTCGGAAGTGATCTAAAGTGAGACCATTGCTAAAAATTGTTTTATTGTCTTAGAATTTAGACATCCATAAATTGTTAAGCACGACCCTATCAAGCTTTTTCCTTATAAACCAACATAGTTCCTTAAAGTAGTGTTACCTTTTGATTTTGAAGCAAACAATGAGCTATTAAAGTTGCTTAGAATAATTTAGGGTATATCTATATTGGTGAAGACAACTTTTAGATCATTCTATTATGCATATTTATGAAATTCCAGGTTTGTAACATAAACAAAAGTGAAGCATACTTGAATATGGCTTAAAAGTGGTTTGACATATAGGTGTATCACTTATTCAGATGATCTAAATTAAGTAACTTTGATTTTATCAGGGTCATATGCAATTATAGTGTGACCATTATAATAAGCTTGATGACTTGTAATAATAGTACATTTCTTGTTGATGAACCATAGTTTCTTACATTGATCAAATTTTAGTTTTTTTTTCAAAAATTAATGGATTTCATTATAAGAATATATATATATAATCTAGAGGACAAAACTAGTACAATCTGTAGAATCTAGATTACAGAGATTTATGGTTCCTAGTAATCATTTACATCTTGAGATCAATGAAACTTGTGAGAACACTTAGTGCAATATTATTCCAGTCCCCATCTGCTCTTCATGCTATTTGTCAGATTTGCAGCTTCTCTAGCTAACATAACCAATCTGCAATGTAGGAAGATGGCCTGAAAAACCATCTCACTGCTTCTGCTTTCTTGTTGAATACTCTACAATTGTGTTATTTTCATGTATAGTACACCAAGGCTGCCTAATTTAACCTGATAGCTTTGAGATCAACCACATTATGCACTCTAATTTTCCCCATCCAAGCAATAGTTTCACTCCAAGAATCCATTGGTCAGGCCACGTTGAGTATATTTTGCAACCGAACCTAGACTTGTCGAGTATACCTGCATTTAATCATGAGGTATTCCAAACTTTCCAGTTCCGCATTATATAACTACAGTTCAAATTGCTAATGGAGAATCTGATCTTATCCCATATAAGCAACCCTCCATTGATTCTCATCCATAAGATGAATGAATGAGCTGGATTAAGATCACTATCCCATACTAAAGCTGCCCACTCCTTCCATATGCTCTGTGTAGCCTGTAACAGTGTTTTACAAGCTTTTATGAAGAACTTGCTTAAGTTATCTACTAGCCACTGAATTTCATCCTGCTCTCCTTCCTGACATCGAGGCAACTCTTCCATATGATGAAGCTGGCACTCCTACTATTGTAGAAGGGCCATATCCACTGATTATCTCGAATAAGCATACTTACTTTGGAAGTTGGATTCACCACCAATTTCAAGCTTTGTACCTACTCCACCTTATATAAAGGACCTTTACAGTGCCAATTATCATACCAAAAAGACGTGCTTTCTCCATTTCCAATCCTATGGAACATCTGGCTCTGCATCCATTGTCTAGTTTCTAGACTTTCTTTGAGAGTACTTGACATATTCTGCCTTGACTGTAGGATCCAGATTCTCTTGTGCTTAATGGATACACAAACCATAAATCCTCCTTTTTGTAACATAACCACCACAAATTCTGCCCCTTACTTATCCTATGGTTCATCCTTGCAGAATGGATGCCCAATCCCCCATGTTGCTTAGGTCTACAAATTTTGTCCCAATTGATCTTAGCTTTGCTTCTGCCTTGGTTTGAGCCGTTCCACAAGAAATAAGCCTCTTGTCAATTTGCTTTAGGATACTTTTGGGAATGGATAAATGGTTGAGAGATTATTGCATGTGTACTCCAAAGGTAGACTTTGCATTATTTTGTAGTATCCTATAATTATGTATTATTCTAAAATGTGCTCGTGTCTTATATTTTTCATAATATATATTTCCATGAGACTATCTTTGAAGGGATTAATATCAATATAGTCATTTGGTGGTGAGCTAAGTCATAGAAATCGTGAGGTCTTTTTGTAAAAGTATACTTAGAAATAGTAGCTTAAAGTTATTTTTAATTCCAAATTGAGTGCAATGTTTAGTGTGTTTGGTAAGCATGTTACTTTAAATTTGCAATGATTTAAACTAAAATTTCTAACTTAGGCACCAAAATGTTTGGAGGATTACTATGGTCTTTATGAGATCAACTCTTCATCATCCAAAAGAAGCACTTGTTTAGAGACATTATGCAATACGCTGGGAAAATTTTAATATTACTCTTTACCGAAGTAATAGTATTTTATGTGTGGCTAGGCTATTCAATGCTTGAGTAGAGCATTCATGAATCAACATTTTAATTTATTTATTTACTCTTGAAAGAACTAAAACCTATGTGTTCCTATTATTGTTGCATTTTTATTTTTAACCCTGCTTAAAATTCTCTTTCAGAAAAAATGAAACCCTCTGATGTTGGTCTCGAACAGGAGGCACAATTGGTACGTAATTGGTCAGGTCCAATGTTTGGGCGTAATGGGAGACATCAGACTTTATCACCCCCCATCAAATATCTGCATCTACATGATTGTGAAAGCTTCTCTGTAAGCACTATCTTCAGGCGATTCACTTAATATTCTCTATTGTTCAAAGGTTCAAGAAATTGGAGTTTGGACTAGTCCATCAAAGTAATCAACAAGTGAAGCTAGTTTTACACTTTTGAAAATTTTCTCCTTGCATTCTATTCTAATAAGAAGAGAAAACATTGCAGGAAAACTTAATGAATATATTATTCCATCTTTAAGAATCCTTTGGAATTGTAACACTAAAAAATCTCCCACTTTTGATATTATAACTAACTTTATTTTTTGTAACCAAATTCATGATAACTGGCGAAGGAAATTGTCATGCAAAGGAAATTTTCAAACACACTCTTTGGTAAATAGAAATAGGCATGGTTTCGTGAGTTTCTTCCAAAACTAGGAACTGTTTAGAGATTTGTTAGTTTGATCAATATTTTGATTGTTGTGTAGATTGGAATTTTTTGCATGCCGCCTTCCTCAGTCATACCTCTTCATAATCATCCTGGAATGACCGTTTTGAGCAAACTTATTTATGGTTCAATGCATGTGAAGGCTTATGATTGGATTGAATTGCCAGAGCCAACTGATCCATTGCAAGGTTTGATTTTTATACTAAATGTTTTATGGGATTTTAGTTAACTTTTGTCGTGTGAGCATATTGCAAAAATGTGTCACTTCTAGAACTTATGTAACACCTTGTCATTACTACTATTTCTTTTTTCATGATGCTCATATTTTTAATACATAAAGAGCACATCATCATATTAATAATGATACTCCTGTGACGGTTGTCACCAAGGATTTCTATAGAGAAATGAGAACGAAAGACAATGAAACATACTTGTGAATAGTAAATGAAACATAGATCAAGGCCTAGACTTCCTAGGATTACAAATCAATTGTTGGTACCCTTGAGAATTACTTAAGCAAAGCACTTAAGGAGAGAGATAGTGTTCTATATTAGTTTTTTTTTTAGAGGATGACACCCAGGATTAAAAAGTTTCTTATATCTCCAATAACATTTTATTAAGGTCGTCGAAGATTATAGAGATTCAATATTTAGTACAAAAATATTATGTATCCAATGTAGGACTGTTTAGTTTCCAACAATGAAGTAATTAGGAGTGTTTAGTTTCCAATAATGAAGTTGTTCAATTACTAATTGAGAATATTGTATTTTCTTATTATTGAATAGTGTACTGCCTTACCGTTAATAAATAAATGGGATAAACCCAATCAATAGCTCCCCTCAAAACCTTTTAGGATCTGTGTCCATGGTCATAGGCTTTACAGTTGAGCTACTTTAAAGTAATGGGTATATTCTCTTCTTTTCCATTCTCTTTAATTTCAGTTTCACATGATATTAGAGTTAAGTTCTAATTCTCAAACATAAAATCCTTTGTTTCTTCTTCCTCAGCATAATTAAGCCTTTTTCTGTCTTCTCTTCTAACAACTTATAGATAGTGCAATTAGCCCTCTTCTATCTTCTCTTCCAATAGTTTATTGAGAGTGTTAAAAGTTTTTGTCTTTCTTTATGGTAGCCTATTGAGATCACCATTGCCTTTCTTCTATCTTTCCTTTTATCAACTTACTAAGAGTACCACTATCTCTGCTCTATGTTTCCTTTTGATAGCCCAATAAGAGTGTCACTACCTGTATTCTTTTTTTTTCTTTTCTTTTTCTTTATTTTTTTAGATTTTACCAAAAGGAAGAGATGAAAGTAGCCAAAAAAGACAATTTACATTTATTTTTGCAAAATTCTCCATTCATAATTTTAAAATTCATATGTGAGGTTGAGTAATCAATTACTCCTTTCAAAAGATTGACGACATTATTTGTTTTAGGGACTGTGATTCCTTCTGTGTTCCGTTTCTAAATCCCCTATCTAGTTGGTTTAAGCCAGATAAAGTATTTTTGAGCTCTTATAATTTTCTTTTTTCTTTTCTTTTTTTTTTGGATGAGGAATTGGTATAGAATCATTGGAACTCTATTCTTTTAAATTATATATATAAATCTTCAGCAATAAAAAATGTGCTACTTCTGATCAAGCTTAGCCAATCTGACCAAAGTTGTTGAAAATTCAATTAGGCCCTGACATTATTTAGATTGAAGAATTTAACCATCTTTGAGGAGGTAATTTATTGTGTATAAAAAATTGAAAATTGGTTAAACTAAGTTAATAT
Organism: Erythroxylum raimondii; assembly: GCA_027563555.1. Taxonomy (NCBI): domain Eukaryota; kingdom Viridiplantae; phylum Streptophyta; class Magnoliopsida; order Malpighiales; family Erythroxylaceae; genus Erythroxylum; species Erythroxylum raimondii. The sequence goes on along the minus strand of JAOQMN010000009.1, from coordinate 3,867,629 downwards.
ATAAAAATACCAAGGTTTTGCTCGAGTGACATGAAGATAACATGATTTTTTCCTTGAACTACAAATTGTAGTTTAGAAATTGACTTTAATAAATTAATTTAATATGCAGTTGTAATTGGAGATGAGTCCCTTAAATTGGATTTACATATGTTACATGTTTAACCCTTTATGTATTTTTTGTGGAAAATAGTTAATAATTTGTTAAAATACGAAGTAGATTATTCAATTTAGTAATATTAGGGGGTTAATCAAAGTTTTTAAAATTTTAGGGACTAAAATGTATAATTTGTCCAATTTGAGGAGGTTGACCCTTTTACCACGAAGGTATGGTTCTACTCATTGCCTTTAGGAGTAGTAGTCTTTGAAGAGACTCAAAGATACTAATAACGAGTGGTTATGCTAGGGTGCTAGAGACATAGCAATTAGATTGATGTAGGATTAATGTAGGAGAGTAGAAGATATATCAAACTAGTGATTAAGAATCACAAAATTTATAAATTTTGGTTGCTAGATTTTGAGTTTTAGTTTTGGAATTTCACCTAAGGGTCTTGCAATTTCAAGTTTGGAATAGCTGAAATTTTAGGATTTGATATGTCTGGAAATTTAGGTTTTATATGGCTAGAATTTAGGATTTTGGTTGCTGAAAATTCAAGTTAAGACTTGGAATTTTAGTGAAGTAAATATGTTAGGGGTAAGGTTGTGTGCTTCTGGACCTCTCTAGACCCCTCGTGTCAGCGGGACTTCTATTAGGATGTTGTTGTTGTTATTATGGTAAACAAGTGACGGAAAGTAGGGAACTAGAAATCACTCCTAGGACCTAAGAATCACTCTTAGAAGAAAGCTTCACACTTTCTAATTGAAAGCACAAGTTTTTAGAAAGAAATTCAACATCTTGTTACTATTGAATTACTAAATACACTCATATATATAGAGAAGTGATTAGAACCCTTGTTCTAGTTGTAAAGAGGCGTTCCTAACTAAAATATCCCAAAAAAACTGAATCTTGTTGTAATAAGAATTCCATATTCTTAGATAACTTTTAAGTCCGAAACAACTAGGATAGCTTATATTCAACTAGGATAATATCTAACTTATTATTACTTTCTATATGATAAGAAAACCTAGCATAACTAAATCTCAACCCTTATTGGCTTTGTTGTCACATCAACTCCTACTCTTCATCTCACCAAATTAAAGGTTGTAGTTGATTAATTTGTCCTTGTTTATTTCTTTTATAAACTCTTTAAGTTCTTTTGTAACAATTCTCCCTGACTTGTTTGAAGTCGTCATCGATGTAAAATTTGGCAAATATTGATCATATAAGTTTAGATTCAACTTCTGAAACTCAGACTCTAAAATCTTAGAGATGTCAATGGGTTGGGCCCGGCTTGGCTCGTGGCTTGGCTTGACCATGGCGGGCCGGGCCAACCTTGCCCATCATATATTTTTTAAAGAAAAACTTCATAAACGACATCGTTTTGAAGTAACGGTCTGGTCATGGGCTGGGCTAGGCTGGCCCGACCTTGGCCTGTGGCCCAGTCGACTCGACCATGGTTGACCTGACCTTAGCCCGGTCGGCCCGTGGCCAGGTTAACCCGGGCTAAAATTGGGCCGGGTTGGGTGGGTTTTGACATCTCTATAAAATCCAAGTGCTACCAGTAATTAATCTTCCCTTTCACTTGACAAGAAGTATATCTACTATCAGAAATTTAGGGTTTCAAGGTACCCTCTTTATTGACACTTAATAGGATATATATACATAAAGAGTACAACATAGATTAGGAAACAAATCTCCTAATCCCACTGAACTAGGAATGTAACCCTATATGAGGATCCGTTATTTTTAGGGATCCTAATACATATCCTATATATGATATTTATCTCCTATGTTTGATATTTATCTAATACAATATCTATACTTATTTAGAACAGATTCTCACGTCTACCAACTTCTTGTCACTATACTTTATTCATCAAGAACATCTTTTATCTCCTCTTTAAGACGAGGAACGACTAAAAGTCTCACATATGCAATAGGAGATTGTGTATCATCATATTTATGATAAATAGTTAAGTCTGTGTAACATTAAAGAGGACTAATTCCCATGTCACTTGATAGTTCCAACATATAAACATTAGTACTTATCTTCTTAAGGATCTTATAAGGTACAGAACTCTGTGAATGGAGTTTCGAATTCTTACCATCACCATATCTCCTTTAAATTCCACCAATGGATGATGTTGATCCACATGTTTTTTATAAGTCAAGTTGGCTGTTATCTTTCTTCATACCTCATCAAAGATATCTCTCATGTTGCGCAAAACTTTTAGATTCAACACTAACTTGTGTTGCTTGTGGTAAAAGAACCAAATCAATAGGATTCCTTGGTTGAATTTTCAAAACTATCTTAGCACTCTTACTATTTAACCTATTGATAGAACTATTGTATTCTAATTCTGCCACTGGAAGAACTAGTTTCCAATTATTAACATTGTCCCCGACCAAGTATCTTAGGAAGTTTATCAAGCTTCTTTTCACCACCTTTGTTTGTCCATCGGTTTAGGGATGAAAAGAACTTGCAAATTAAAGCTTAGTGTTCAATATTTTTTGTAGAATTACCCAAAATAACTCATAAACCTTACTTCACGGTTAGAGACAATGGTTAAAGGTAATCCATGGAGACATACAACCTTTTCTAGAAGAGCTTAGCAATGCGGATGCTGTCATAAGTCTTGAAACATGGAATGAAGTGACTCATCTTTAAAAATATATCCACTGCAACAAACAAAGAATCATAGCCTTTTATAGGTTTAGGAATTCCCAAGACAAAATTCATACATATGCCCTCCCATGGTTTATACGGCACGGATAGCGGTGTTTATAGTCCAAATTTATGCTTCTTTCTTTTAACTAATTGACATGTTAAGCATTGTCGTATAACCTTAGGCACTTCCTACTTCAAGGAGGGTCAATGAAAGTACTCTTCAATCATCCCTATGGTTTATCTCTTCCAAAGTGACATGGAGGGGAAGTATTGGGTAGGTAAAGCCAATTTTCTCTAAAAAGCTAGTCGTCATGGTGATTGAAAGGGAAGTGGTTGCCCCTTTCTTTAGCTGCAATTTTTGAATAAATTATTCCAAAATCTCGATTTGAAACTATTCTTTTTTTAATTTTTCAAACCCCACAACTTTACTTTCGTCATGTTAAGCAGATGGCTCTTTCTATTCAATGCATCTACTACCTTATTCTTATCTCCTGTCCATTGTTTAATAATAAAGTTAAATTGTTTCATATATTCACTCCATAAGGGGCATCTTTTGGTCAAGTTCTTGGGATTTGAAGTATTTAAGAGATTATGATTTGAATAGAGAATAAATTCTTTGTATGAGAGATAATGACACCAATTGTAATGCGAATGTATTATTGCATAAAATTCCTTGTTATAGATCGAATATCATTGTTTCTCTTAACTTCTTACTGAAGTAAGCAATTGGGTGTCCTTCTTGGCTGAGTATGCTTCCAATTCGCACATGAGATGCATCACAAGCAAATAGGAGATTTGTTCATCTTTTTCTTCATTTCTTCAAAGGCTTTAGTTACTGCCTTTGACCAAGTAAGTAGTCATTTCTTCATACAATCAGTAATGGGTGCCACTATGGTGCTGAAATTATGAATAAATCATATGTACCATGTTGCTAGGGGTATGAAAGCTATGTGTCTCATGCGCATCTTTTGGCATAAGCCAATCAGGGATAGCCTTAATCTTCTCAGAATCCATCTCCACTGCTCGGTAGGATACACTAAAACCCAAAAATATCACACTTGGTTGTATGAAAGAACACTTTTTAAAGTTGATATAAAGTTTCTATTGCCTCAAAACTGTCAAGACTTGTTGAAGATGTACTAGGTGGTCTTCTATAATCTTGCTATATATGAATATATCATCAAAATATACCACCAAAAATCTGCTTATAAATGGCCGAAACACTTGGTTCATCACTTTCATAAAGGTGCTAGTTGTATTTGTAAGTCCATATGGCATCACCGACCATTCATAAAGGCCTTCTTTAGTCTTGAAAGTTGTTTTCCATTCATCCCCAGGTCTAATTTTGATTGGATGATAGCCACGTCATAAGTATATCTTGGTAAAGATAGTAGCTCTAGTCAACATGTCTAACAAGTCATCAAGGCAAGGGACTGGAAACCTAAATCTTATTTTAACCTTGTTTTTTGCTCGACTTAAATGTATATTCGCCAACTCGATCTTTTTTAGGAGTCAATAATACTGGAATTGCACGCATATTAAGACTTTATTGAATTAATCCCTTTTTCAGCCTCTCATATACATGTCTTTTCAACTCTTCATTCTCAATAGGATTTAAGCAATAAGTTGGAAGCTCTGGTAGATTAGATTCAAGTATCATGTCAATAGCATGTTGAATATGGTGTTAGGTTTGAAAGATTAGCCACTTCTTTTGGTAATGCAAGGGGCGTTTTGATGGTTGTTTCTGTATTTTCTCTCTCCCTACCATTTCAAACACAATTCCCTTCTCCTTGTTGAAAGCTTCAAACTGTATCCTTAAGGCAAATTAAATCTTATTGTTTTAACTTGTTTAAAAAGAATTCTAAGATTTTTTAAACGTACAAAAACAACCTCGACTAACCATTTCCGTTAAACCTCTTAAGAAAAACTCAGTTTGCGTATTTCGTTAACTTTTTATAGGTCCATGTCACATGTATCCTATTTGGTGATGGACCAAAGAAATTAAAAAAAGAAGTCATCAAACGTTTGGTATAAACCCAAAATTTCAACACTTTTCATGTCTCCAATCCAGTTTGGGACTTGGCTAGTTAACAAGCTCAGATTGAGAAGATTTGACAAGCCAAGCCTATGCATTATGTTTAGGACGTACCCAAAAAATGAGTTCATGCTAAAATCAACAGTTCTCAGCAACATACAACTCCCAATCCCATCAGGAACTTGCCTGCTAAAATGATTCTTGCTGAAATTAATATCACACAAGTTGTTCAAAATTTCAATACCTGTTGCAACCTGACCCTCGAACATTCTATTAGATAAATCAAGCAACTTGATCCCGTTCAATCCCCAAATGCCAAGCAGCAGATATTTAGAATATTGATTGGAACTGAAATTTATAAAGAGTAGCTCAAAAGCTCAAAGAAGCAGGAATCTTCCTTGAAAATTGGTTGGAGCCAAAGAAATGGTTCTAGGAGACCCACATTGCTTGAAAAAATCATCAAGAACTCAAATCCATAGTTCTTAGAATTAGATGGTGAGTGAGAGAGGGATTAATGGAACCAGTAAAGTTGTTTATGGAAAATGAAAGCCTTTGGATGAATTGGAGCTCTAAGAGTCCATGATCTATCCAACCCGAGAGAAAAAATTCGTCAAGAGTGAGGTTGGAAACTCAGTTGGTCCTGGGGCTGCATTTGACACCAACCCAGTTGCAGGGCATATCATTGTCCTGATTCCAAGGCAAGAACTTTCCATCTAGATCTTAAAGTTCAGCTTTGTAAACAATCTGCCTAAGCACGTTGTCATTTAATGAAGAATTCAGAGATCTCACTCACCATGACAGGTGTGTTACAACAGTGCTGACCTAAGAAGCACAGACACGGACACGGACACGGACACGGACACACACTAATTTCTAAAATTTGGTGGACACGGACACGGCGTATATACATATTATAAAATTTAGAATTATGAAAAAAAATTCAAAATTCAAAATTCAAGACTTCCAAAAATTCAGAATCTAAAAAAACATGGAACATATATTTCATTAAGCAATTTGTCTACAATATCCAAAAGTAGAATTAGTCATTCACATGGGTATTTTCAACAAAAAAATCTAACTAAAGTATCCACCCTCTAATCACTTTACTCTCAAACATTGGCATTGCTTTCATCAGCAAAGATCATACTCTCCAACTCTGGTTCATCAAGTGAAAGATTGGCAACTTCAAGGATTCCATGATCATTATCAATTGGTGAAAACTCATCTCCTGCAATATCCCACATCATTGCTTCTCCTTGTTTATATTGTGAAGATTTTCTTGAAAGGAGTCGCAAATTAGTATGAATGTATACTAAATTCTCAGCACGCTTAGGCTTAATCTTGTTCCTTTTAATTGAGTGAATAAAAGAGTAAGTACTCCAATTTCTTTCACAACAAGATGAAGACGATGGTTGTCCAAGTAACTTCAGAGC
>JAOQMN010000009.1:3621273-3636302 GCA_027563555.1 Erythroxylum raimondii | reverse complement strand
TCTTCTCATAATCCATATAAGTTCACTCAAATATCAAAGTCCTCAAAATTAAACAATTCATTTCTCATAAATTTTTCCTAATTTCATCAAATTTCCTTACATTCATATAAATTCCTAATTTTCTCACCAATTTTTTTCTCATTTAAATTCATTTTAATATTTCTTTTTTTCATCAAAAGTTCGGGGTCCAACAAATCATGTTTTCTTTATGTGTCTTGTTATGTCTAGATTGATGTGTCTTCTACTTTACGCCCAAACTTTCTTCTCTTTTTTATTTTTTATTTGTTTAATTTCTTAGGTACCTCAATCACATAAGAAAAGTTAACAATTGATCCTTAGATCAAAGGAATTCAAATAGTCCTAAACTAAGTTTCCCGATAACAGTGCCAAAAACTTGTTGAGCAAGTTTTACCTATAATAAAACTCTCAATATTAACAAGTATACGAATCATCACTTGTACTATCAAAAGGTATTGACCCCACGAGCACCTAGATAAAACAAATTGAGCCTAACTTTGTCTAAGTTAATAAAATATGATTTGAGGGAATTAATAAAAAAATTAAAACAACTAAATAAAATCAAGAAAATAACAAATAATAAGTGAGTTGCCACAATTATTCAAGGATGATCAAGGATGAATTTGTAGGATCTATTGCTTGTTATTTTGTTCCCCTAATGATTATTGATTCAATTATGTGTCGATCATAGATTTTCTAAGGGGTTGATTACCCTCTCTTAAGACCTAACCAATTATACCTAATTGATTAACCCTAATTGAATACGAAAATTCTAGAGTTTGTAATCTCTCGATTCAAAAAACTTTCCCTAACATTTTCAATTAATTCTGAAGTTATTATTGAATAAAGAGAGTTCTTATATAAGATCTCTCTTTGGATGATATTTGATTTGTCAATAGTGTGACAAATTAATTCACTAACTCTCGTTGTAAAAATTAATTACATTACTTTTAACTCACTCTCTCGATTTATTGCCAAAGTATGACCATGCACCATTTACATAACATAGAATATGTATTGAATCAATAAAGATTAAAGTCACAAAACAAATACGAAATAAACCCTAATATGAAATTTAGAACATCATAAACGTAATAGACATCTGGAAATTCAATTTATACATCAAGTAATATGAAAATAACAAGGAGAAAGAAAGAAAAACTCTATTTGGAGCTTGAACTGGAAAACTAGAAATCTGGATAGCTTCCTTGATCTTCCTTATTTGATCCACTTTTGTAAGATGACGGCTAGCTTTTTTTGTATTTCCTTTGTTCTAAAATAGTTCTTTATGCTTCTAGAGTTCTTTCTAGGGTTTCCACACTTATGGTTCCAAAAATAACCCCAAAACGTCAAAATTACAAAAAGACACGCGAGCTGCAAAAGCTAAAATTTGCTAGAATTGTTGTCTGCACTCTTTGTCATGTCCGTGATAAGCAAGTCATGATTGTAACCTGCTTTCATGCTTTTAATTCTTCTATTTCTTCAATTTCCTATTTCCATACACTCAATCACACATCATACACCTCTTAAAACATCAAATTAAGATCCAAATCATGCTCTAAACTACACAAACACTTAGAATATAAACAAACACTAATAATAACATAATTCTAAGCATATATATATGATAATCATCTCAGAAACACCAAAAAGCACACTTAAACATCTACCAAAACATAGCATAATCTACACCTATCAATTTTCTCTTACAATGGCACATCAACTCCCACTATTAATCTCTCTTTCCAACATAACAACTCCTTAATCCATATGTAAGAAGAATTCAATACCTATCTCTCTTCTAGTGAATTAATGAATGCAAAGGCTTATCAATTTCCCAACTTGTATTGATCTCTTATGATAAAGAGCTTTAAATTTGTGAACTGACATTGTATATAACTATCCACTATTAAGCCTAGATAAGCCATTAGTTGTTATGTTATCCACATCTTTCTTGTATTTGATTTCAAAATTAAATCCAAACAACTTGGGTAACCAATTTTGCTGAAATGGAGTGGTATTATTCTAATTTAGTATGTATTTAGGGCTCTTATAATTAGTTTAAAATATAAACTTCCTAACTATCGAATAATTTTACTAATGTCTAATATCTACTACCAAAGTTAAGATTCCTTTTCATATGTAGATAGATGTTGATGCTTCTCAGATAAATCTTTACTTGTATATGCCAAAGGATGTCCATCTTATATTAGGATAACTCCCAATTCACTACCACTTATATCAACCTCTACTAAAAATAATTTATCAAAGTGGGGGTAAAGCTAATAAACAAGAAGATATTAAAGCAGCCTTAAGTGCATCAAATACATTATCAGCTTCTTATAACTGCCTAAATGAAATTTTCTTTAACAACCTTATTAATGATTTGCCTATTTACCCATATTATCTAATGAAATTTTCTTTAAAAATTACATTAATGGTTTTCTTATTTGTCCATATACTTTAACAAATTGCCTATAATAACCTATTAACCTAAGGAATCCTCTAAGTTATTTCAAGGTTGACTTAATTGGCCATTATTAGACTACTAAGATTTTCTTGGTATATGTAGCCACTCTTTATGCAAAGATAATATGACAAAGTATTACACTTTCCTTGCTCTAAGTGAGTAGATTTCTTAAGAAATAGGTGTTGATCCCTCAAAATTTGTAACACTTATTGAAGAAGATTCAAATGTTAATTTGAAAAGATCTATAAACTAGTGTATCATCAAAAAATACCAACACAAACTTAAGTATAGTTTGAAGAAAAAATTCACAAGAATATAAAAAGTTGTAGGTACATCGTTTAAGTCAAAAGTATAACAAAATATTCATAGCTCCCCTTATGAGTTTTAAAAGTGGTCATTTGAATATCACCTTTAAACATACATATTTGAGGATAGCTTACTTATAAGTTTACCTTAGTAAAGAAGTTGTCTCCTCCTAACTCATTCATAAGCTCCTAAATTAAGAGAATTGGAAACTTATCTTTCAATGTGCAACTATTTAGGGCTTCATAGCTCACACACATTCTCTATGAATATATTTCTTTTTCATAAAAATTATAGGTGATGAAAAAGGGCTAACACCCTCCTAAATAATAATTTGCTTCAAAATATCCATCATTAGCTATTTAATTGCCCTTTTTTGTAAGATCACGTACTTATAGGGTCTCATGTTAATAGCCTCAGTACCCTTTTTAAAAATAATTTGATGACCTTGGAAAGGTGGTAAACTCATTAGTTCAGTAAAAACATCATTACTACTAGATAAAGTTGTTGATCCCTCATACTTTCTTTCCATCCTTCCACCTACATCTCCAAATATTAAACTTCACATTTCATTGATTGTTCCCATTGCATATTGTATTAATGATACGTTAACAAAAAAAATACAAACAACATCCATATCTTTCATATTTTTTTTATCAAATTGTCTCCTTAATATTTATTTTACTCCTTTTTTGTAACCTTTCACCTTGCTAATTAAATATCATAACACCATTCTTATAATTAAAATTTCCCCTAGTCGTAATCATTAAAGCTTTATAATAGAATAAATGACAATCTATCATCTACTTCAAATTCTTATAATTTTAATTACACCAAATCTTTAATCCTCCTCTAGTAGTGATCATTATAGGTTCTATATCCTTTAAGTCTCCTTGTTTTTTTAAACCAAAGCCTTATATGTATATATATATCACTCTTCTATTAAAAATGCATCTCAGTTTCATTTGTTTGTGATACCTATCATAGTTTGCATAGAAATGACATGTGTGTGATTTCAGATTTTCTCTACTCCATCATCTTTCTCCTCCATATCCTCCTCCACATACATTTGAAATTGTTTATTCTTGCATTTATGTAACAGTGTGAACTTTTCATCACACTAAATGCATAGTTCCTTAATGCTTCAATCATCAATCTCTTTATTGCTAGTTTTTTTTGCTACCTTCAAGTCACTATTCGCTAATGATGGTTTAAGCAACAAACTTTACTACGATCTTGAAGCTAGATATATAATTTGTACTCCTAATTGGTGTTTGATATGTGTGAATTGTATCATGTTTTGGGGCTTATTTGATATATATTTTATTGTTAACTTAATCGTTTAGTATGTGTTTAGGTTAGAATTGTGTTAGTTTGTTAATTAATTGTATTTAAGTGTTTTTATAGATTAGTACAAGTCTTTGAGCTTAATTATTATGTCTTTGAGGTACTTTGATGTGTTTGTTAGTGTTTCAGTGTGTCAACATCAAAGCACGAAGAAGTTTCAGAGACACTCGAGCAAACAACGGCCCATGATCGTGGCACAATAGACCACAATCGTGACAAAAGCACTAGAGTCAGCCCACGATCGTGGCCCATATTCCACGATCGTGATAGAAGCCCAGGACACAGCCCATAATCATGTCCTGCTTGCCACAAATATGACAGAAGGCTCAGATGTGGCCTATGATTGTGGCCTGCATTGGACAGACGCGTAGACACTTAAAAACATCAAGTTTTGAGGGAGTTTTTGGACCTTTTTTAACCCCTAAAAAACCCTAGAGCTGCCTACAACGTAAAAGTTATATAAGGAAGAAGACAAAGAAGATGAGGAGCTTTACATTCAGCCACTCTTGGAAACCCTAAAGGGAGAGAAAAAGACGAGAGAGAGAGGAGAAGAAGAGGAAGGAGGAAGAAGAAGTGGATCCCAATGTCGCTGCTCCCTAGATCAGGTGGTATCCCAACGTCGTTGCCTTCCCGATTTGTCCAACCTAACTTTCAATTTCTCTTCATTTCCTTTTTCATTGAAATGTATAAAGTTGAGATGGATTGTATGAAAATGGATTTTGAGTTATTGATAATGTTCTAAACTCTCCTTTGGGATTTTACTTTGAGTGAATGTTGATTTAGTTATTTATGTGTTTATTGGTTTAGGTGTTGTGATTGATTAATGCATTTGCATATGTCGGTAACAAACTGAGAAGGTGAACCGGATAAAAATGTTTAGATCGGATTAATGAGAGTTAGGCGATCTAATTGATCGCTTAATCAATCTAGTCGGTAATTTCATGGAGAGAGATCGCGTGCAAGACCTGATTGTTTACTAAAGAGCTTTAGAACTAATTAGAATTATGGGTAATTTGTGAATTGAGAGATTGCAAGTTCCATAATTCGATTAGGGTTTACAATTTAGGGTTTAATGGTTATAACTCGAGAGATAGTAATCAAACCTACAATTGTCTAGAACCAACACCCCGTAAACACATAAATGGCTAGATTAGCATTAATGATAGGTAAAATCTCCTCTCTCATAACTTGATTAACTCTCTTGACAGATTTCCATTGTGACCTATGTGACTACTTAATTTAATTATGTTTTGTTGAAATTTCTGTGTTACAATTCTTGAACCAATTTCTCGTATTTACTTTCCATATTCATTTATGTAATTTTTATTTCTTTTTATTCTTTTCTTTGAGCCTTAGACGACTTAGGATTAGGCTAGTGCCCTCCTCGTGAGATCGACTCTCCAATACTACAAAGTACAACCCATGCGCTTGCGGTTATTGAGGGTTTTATAAAATGTAAAATTTGCTCAACAAGTTTTTGGCGCCATTGTCGAAGAAGCGATTAGTTTATTTCTTTAGTATAAGACGTTTTCACTATCTTTTGTTCTAAAAAAATAAAGAAAGAAGTTTGGGGGGTAAAGTAGAGACACAACAACGCATCTTAGAGTGAGAATGAGACATCTGAAGAGCTAGATGCCAAGAAGAAATGGAAAGAATGATGATGGTAGATATTATAGGGAGCAAGGAACTTTTGCGAACTACAATGAGGCACATTATGTTTGGGGAAGTAACGATCCTTATTGGAACATGTACACTCTGTGGTGGCAGAACCACCTAGATTTCTATTGGTCTAACAATGCAAGTACTCACATAAGACATCAAGAACTATTTGAATTTCAGTAAGACAAGTCCAGTTTATGGGATTCCAAATAGGACAAAATCATAGATAAGCTAATAGACATGGAAGAGAACCAGAAGAGACTGGAAAAGCAATTTGATCAAGTAGTGAAAAATCATGTCACTTTTATTCACAACCTGGAGATTCAAGTAGGACAACTTTCCTGTAAATTTGTTAGGAGAAGTGTGGAAGACTCTCTAAGTAATATGGAAATACATCAAAGAGAGCAATATGAGGCTATCGCACCTAAGAATGAGGGAGAGCCAGAAGGTCATTAGAAAACCAAATTGAACCCCAACTTATTGAAGTCCAAGAGACGAAGAAAGAGGATGAAGAAAAGAATGCCAACCCTCCCTATTATTGACCAGTTATTAATATACTATGTGTGAACATCGAAAAAATCTTAGGTATATGTTCATAAAAAGAACCTTATCCTTCCGATTAATGATGACCAAGTGACATTCAACATGAATGATGTATTAAAGAATTAAAGAATCCGAAGGATAGTAGCTCATTCAGGATAATTAATTTGTTCGAATCTTCTAAAGAAAAAAAGGGCAAAGAACAGATGACCACAAACATCAATTTTGAAAAAGCTAGGAAAGTCTCTGTTCGTGAAGTGGGAGAAGCAAAGGAGACAAAGATGATTAAGGAAGAAAGAGAGCAACTCACCTTCGTACAGGACAAACTATTGGATTCAATGCAAGATTCAGAGAGTTTTGTTATTCCCTGTTATGTTTACAATTCACTCGAAAAAAGGACATTATTCAGCTTCATTGGTTTTCATATTGTTATCAATATTGTCCTTTTGATTATTTTGCAATTTTTAGCTTTCTTACAAGCTACAGAACCTATGTTTAATTAAAAAGGTGGAAGCAAGCCGCTCGTAGTTGATCCTGGTTTAGTTTCCAAGGATAGAGCGCCGAACTATCGACGTTAAAAGAAGCGTTGCATGGGATGCAACCTATGGATTGTTAAATTGATGTTATCCCCTTTGATTTTTATATAGTTTGAATTCCGTAGTTAGGTTGTGTCGTTTCCAAATAAAATCAGGAAGACATAGAACTTCGCCATTAATTTGATGATCAATGAAGTAAGCAAAGAGAGGTGAAAGGGCCACTAAGAGTTAGGAAGTGATTTGGGAAAGTGAAGAAAAACAAAAGAAGTAGAAATATTAAAAAATTTGGTGTAAAAATTGTGGGCCACAATCGTGGCTTAAGGCAGGGTAAAAAGGGATATGCAACTATCATTATCAAATTTTACCATTTTACTCTCCAATCACCTATATATTTATTTCTAACTTCACTTTTTCACTCACTGTCATTTTTACTTTATCTCTCTAAGCTTTAAACCTCTAAACACTCTCACTTCTCTCTACCCAAATTTCAAACTTCTAGTTTTTTCCATCATCTATTGACTCGCAAACCAGTATGTAACACATCAAGCAAACAATAAAGCATGATCAATCAGTAAGGTGAAACCAAGTCTCAGGATGAGGGAAAAGGAATAGGGCAGCTAATTATGAAGCACCTTTCCCGATCTTCTTAGAAGGGGAAGGTACCTGTTTTCATTCTCTTCACAATAAACAAATTATGGTTCCAAAGTATTTTCATTTTGAAACTTTAGATAGATTAGAATTGTGAGAGAAATTTGAAAGTTTAGCAAAGAAAATTCAATGGGGTCAGTTCATTCAATTTCAATTCCCAGTTTACAAAGAACTTACCTTAGAATTCTTTACATCCCTTCAGTACGAATCCAACAAACCTAGGGAATTATGATTTAGGTTGCGACGACAACCTTATGGGATTGATTATGAAACTTTGTATGAAATTTATGGTTTTGTCGAGTCGTCCGTGGCAGATCAGCACGATGATTTCTGTGTAAACCCCTACTGGACTGAACTAACTGGGTTAGAGTGTTTTGATGCTAAGAATGCACACAATAACATCATTACAAGACACGAACACTTGTTGATACACAAATTCATATGTCAAACCATTTTTGACAAAACAAAAACCAACAAGTGTTCGACGAAAGAACTTTTCATGTTATGGTGCATGGATCATAGCATCTCAGTTTGCACAACCACCCATATCTTTAACACAATTATTGTTGTTTGGAAGAAGAGAAACAATAACTTAGGAATGGGTTACTTGGTTTCATCCTTAGCTAATTACTATGGAGTTTAGTGCAACGGACTCACAGTCTACCGTCCTGAAGTCATAAACCATCATCGTCTATAGCGAGATGAAATCCTGAAATTCCATAACATGGAACTTTGGGATATTAGTGTCAAGACACACGTCTAGGGTAGGATTGTTCAAGTGAGTTCGAGTGCTTAACAACAACAAGAAGAGGATTCGACCAATGAGGAATCTGAGGAGGAAGAATAAGAAACAGAAGAACCGGGTTGGAAGAAAGTACTGGATATAATTTTTGCAAACACCAAGGTAATTATAGATACACTTACGGAGAACTCCAAAAGGATGAAAGAGATAGCTTTAACTTAATGACGTCAGAGCCGGGACATACGTCGTATCCATCGTTATTTTGAGGCTCAGGGTGTTCAACTACCACCTCCAACACCATCCCCACCTCCATCACCAAGAGGCTTTGTTCTAACCCCTTTCTTTTTAAATTTAGTCTTTATTTTATTTTTGTTTTTGTTTTACTTTAATTTATGTTACTTCGTTCCTTATGTGTTTGTTTGTCCCCTTCTTACATTGAGGGCAATGTGTTGTTCAAATGTAGGGAGGGTTATGTGTTTTGCTTTGAATGTGATTTTGCATATTGTATGATAGTTGTTAGGTTGCATGTTGTGAATTGTGTCAATGTGTCAATGGCTTAGATGGATTGGAATTGAGTTAATTTTGAAAGTCTATTAGGTTGTGAAGAATCATTAGCTCACAAAATTAGTGAATTGGGGTCTTTGGTTAAATATACAGCTTAACTAAGATTTAGTATTAGTTTGTCACCCTTTAAATTGTCACATTCATTCATAATTTGAGGCCTTTTGACTTAAGTAGCTTTGCTAGTATTTTTTTCATAGAAACAAGTAGTTAAAGCAATAAGGTAGGCAATAAAAATATTTGTTACTTTTAAATAAATAACTATGCTGCTGGCTTTTCAGTTACAAATAGAGCTAGTAGCTAGTTGAGAACATGATATAGTTGAGTAACCGGATCGACACACATCACAAATGTGTGTCTTCACGGAAAAAGGCTATAATGACATTCTAAACAAGCATCTTAATAAAAAAACATGACTAAGTTAAGTAACCAAATTGTCATTCATTACCAATGTTTGCATCCGCGTAAAAGGACTAAGTCCATGATCATAAAAAAGTAAATAAAAAAATTTTGAATTAAAACCTACCGAACTTGTAATAGCTTGAATTTTCATGAAAACGTACTTAGAAGTAGTTACAGAGTCTGAATGACCAATGAATTATTAATATATGTGTGCAATTGAAAAGGATAAACAATTTATCACTTGAGTCTAGATTAATATGTATATTTAGTTCAAAGCCATTGTCTCATTACTACATTGTGTGTTGTGTGAAGTTTTGTGTGGTTGTTGCTTTTTTTGCTTGAGAATAAGAAAACGTTTAAGTATGGGGATATTGATAAGTGTGAATTGCATCATATTTTAGGGCTTAGTTTAATATGTATTTAATTGTTAACGTAATCGTTTAATATGTGTTTAAGTTAAAATTGTGTTATTTTGTTAATGAAGTGTGTTTAAGTTTTTTTATGGGTTAGTACAAGCCTTTGAACTTAATTATTTTGTCTTTAAGGTATCATGATGTGTTTGTTAGTATTTCAGGGTCAACATTAAAGAACGAAGAAGTTTCAGAGACACTCGAGCTGAAATAACAGCCTATAATCGTGGCACAATAAGCCACGATCATGACAGAAGCACTAGAGTCAGCCTACGATCGTGGCCCATATGCCACGATCGTGACAGAAGCCTAGGACACAGCCCACAATCGTGGCATGCTTACCATAATCGTGACAGAAGGCTCGGATGTGACCCACAATCGTGGCCTGCATCGGGTAGACGCCCAAACACTCAAAAACATCAAATTTTAAGGTAGTTTTTAGACCTTTTGGACCCCGGGAAAACCCTAGGGCCGCCTAGAACACAAAAGGTATATAAGGAATAAGACAAAGAAGATGAGAAGCTTTACAATCAACCACCCTTGGAAACCCTAAAGGGAGAGAAAAAGAAGAGAGAGAACGAAGAAGAAGAAGAAGGAGGAGGAAGAAGAAGTGGATGTCGATGCTACTGCCTTCCTGATTTGTCCAACCTAAGTTCCAATTTCTTTTCATTTCGTTTTTCATTGAAATGTATAAAGTTGAGATGGATTGTATGGAAATAGATTTCGAGTTGTTGATAATGTTCTAAACTCTCCTTCGGGATTTTACTTTGAGTTAATGTTGATTTAGTTATTTTTGTGTTTATTGGTTTGGGTGTTATGATTGATTAATGTATTTGCATATGTTAGTAACAAACTAAGAGGGTGAACTGGATAAAAATGATTAGATCGGATTAATAAGAGTTAGGTGATCTACTTGACCACTTAATCAATCTAGTTGGTAATTTCATGGAGAGAGATTTCGTGCGAGACCCGATTATTTATTAGAGAACTTTAGAACTAATTAGAATTATGAGTAATTTGTGAATTGAGAGATTGCAAGTTTCAAAATTCAATTAGGGTTTACAATTTAGGGTTTAATTGTTATAACTCGAGAGAGAGTAACTAACCTTACAACCGTTTAGAACTGATACCCTATAAACAAATAAATGGCTAGATTAGCACTAATGATAGGTAAAATCCCCTCTCTCAAAACTTGATTAACTCTTTTGACGGATTTCCATTGTGACCTGTGTGACTGCTCAGTTTAATTATGTTTTGTTGAAATTTCCATGTTACAATTCTTGAATCAATTTCTTGTATTGTATTTCCATATTCACTTGTGTAATTTTTATTTCTTTTTATTCTTTTCTCTGAGCCTTAGACGACTCAGGATTAGGCTAGTACCTTCTTCGTGGGATCAACCCTTAAGTACTACAAAGTACGACCCTTGCTCTTGCAATTATTAAGGGTTTTATAAATTGTAAAAATTGCTCAACAGTGTTTCCTCTGATTAGTTTTATAGGTTGCACAACAATGTTAAACTACTAACTCCTACTTCTTAGCTTCTTTATACACTTATTTGAGGTTCCTTAGGATTATGTGTTTTGCTTTGAATGTGATTTTGCATATTGTATGATAGTTGTTAGGTTGCATGTTATGAATAGTGTGAATATGTCAATG
Source organism: Erythroxylum raimondii (assembly GCA_027563555.1). Taxonomy (NCBI): domain Eukaryota; kingdom Viridiplantae; phylum Streptophyta; class Magnoliopsida; order Malpighiales; family Erythroxylaceae; genus Erythroxylum; species Erythroxylum raimondii. The sequence continues at coordinate 3,625,007 of JAOQMN010000009.1, read as the reverse complement.
GCTTAGATGGATTGGAATCGATTTAATTTTGAATAGAGTCTATTAGGTTGTGAAGAATCATTAGCTCACAAAATAGTGAATTGGGGTCTTTGGTTAAATATGCAGCTTAATTAGGATTTGGTGTTAGTTTGTTACCCTCTAAATTTTCACATTCATTTATAATTTGAGGCCTTTTAACTTATCTAGCTTTGCAAGTATTTTTTAATGGAAACAAGTAGCTAAAGCAACAAGGTAGGCAATAAACGAAATGTTCATTAATTTTAAATAAATAACTATTCCACTGGCCTTCGAGTTATAAATAGAGTTAGTAGCCAATCAAGAACATGATGTAACTAAGCAATCGGATCGACATGCATCACAAATGTGTGCCTTCACATAAAAAGGCTATAATGACGTTCCAACCAAGCTGCTTAATAAAAAACATGACTTAGTTGAATAACCGGATTGAAATTCATTACCAATGTTTGCCTTCGCGTAAAAAGACTAAATCCAAGTTCACAAAAAAATTAAATAAAAAATGTGTTTTCGAATAAAAACCTACCGAACTTATAATAGCTTGACTTTTCATGCAAAAGTATTTAGGAGTAGTTACAAAGTCTGAATGGCCAAAGAATTATTAATGTATGTGTGCAATTGAAAAGGGTAAACAATTTAACACTTGAGTCTGGATTAATATGTTTATTTAGTTCAAAGCCCCAAAACGCAAATTTTGCATGTTAATGATTGAAATGATTTGAATGACTGTGTTTAAAATTAAATTTTTTCATGAAGTTAAAGCCATTATCTCATTACTGCATTATGTGCTGTGTGAATTGTTTTGTGGTTGTTGTTTTGTTTGCTTGAGGAAAAGCAAATGTTTAAGTGTGGGGATGTTGATAAATGTGAATTGCATCATGTTTTAGAACTTATTTTGATATGTATTTAATTGTTAACTTAATTGTTTAGTATATGTTTAGGTTAGAATTGTGTTAGTTTGTTAATGAATTGTGATTAAGTACTTTTATGGGTTAGTACAAGTCTTTGAGCTTAATTATTATGTCTTTGAGGTACCTTGATGTATTTGTTAGTGTTTCAGGGTCAACATCGAAAAACGAAGAAGTTTCAGAGACACTCGGGTTGAAACAATGGCCCATGATCATGGCATAATGGAGTCAGCCCACAACCGTGACCCATATGCCACGATTGTGACAGAAGCCCAGGACACGACCCACTATCGTGGCCTGCTTGCCACGATCGTGACAAAAGGCTCAAACATGGCCCACGATCGTGGCCTGTAGGGCCACAGCCATGGCTTACATCGGGCAGACGCGTAGACACTTAAAAATATCAAGTTTCGAGGGAGTTTTTGGACCCCAAAAAAATCATAGGGCTGCCCAGAACACAAAAGATATATAAGGAATAAGACAAAGAAGATGAGGAGCTTTACATTCAGCCACTCTTGGAAACCCTTAAAGGGAGAGAAAAAGAAGAGAGAGAGAAGAAGAAGAAGAAGAGGAAGAAGGTCCTGATGCCGCTGCCTTCTCGATTTGTCTAATCTAATTTCCAATTTCTCTTTATTTCCTTTTTCATAGGTTTATAATAACAACAATTACAGCAACATCCTAGCAGAAGTTTTGCTAAGATGCAAGGTCTAAGGAGGTCTAGAAGTACACAACCTTATCCCTAAATAGTAGAGATGTTGTTTTCGATAGTTCCATATGAAAAAATTTTTGGAAACAGTTGGAAGAAAATAATAGTCAAATATATAAACAAATAACTACATAAATAAAATCAAAATCAAAATCAAGAATAAAATAAAAAATGAAAGGTCGAGTCTATTGATTTACCCCGTATATAGGGTCGTCTCCTAGTAAATGTAGATCAAATATTTTAGTTGGAACATTATAAATTAGTTATGCCACTTTATCCCTTCTGGTTCAACCGAATTTTGCTGGGGTTGAACATCATTATTTTGGTCCATGATCTATACGATTCCGACTATGAGATACCTGCAAAACGAACAAAGACACGCCGGGGGTTATTTCCCGGGAGGCCCCTCCGATGCTCAAGTCAATATTTTGGTAGGGTTTAGGCTGCTGTAAACAGAGAAAAATAGAGTTGTCTTGTCATGCCTGAATTACGGTAGAATAATACCTTATATACCTGGGATTGCCATTAGGTTTACGTCTTTACGTGAGTCGTAGCGTTTGAATGGGAGTCTAACACCCGACGGGCCGAACGGGCCGTGGTCGTTGGGCCGTCGATATCCAGGTTTGGAGCTGGGCCTGGTAAGGCTGGTCCAGCCGACCTGACCATAAGCCCCCTACTCCTCGAGTCTGACCGAAGAGAAGGGTCAAAGGAGTACATAAGGATTGTGCAGCCTATCTGCGTGACGACTTGTGGTAAGGCCGGTCGATCGGAGATTAACGCCCTACATGCAATAATTCTTTATAAGGGGAAGCTGATCGAGCTAGCGAGCTATCGTTTGGGCGACAGCTGGTCGATCGATTAAATCGTGTTAAGGAGGGGCGATCGATTGACTTATGCCGAGACAGGGCGGTCGATCGATCGACAATGCCTGGATATGGGCTAAGTGTACTCATTACTTGACGATTCGTATCTTTTAAGCGCCATTCGAAATCTGAAACGATGCGCCCTCCTAATTGTCGCACGGGCGCTAAAATCCAAAATGCTTGATGTAATTATTTTTGACAGTCTGCCTCTTCTAGGCGTCACCAAAATTTCAAACGTCACATCTCTTGGACCGCCGTGCATTTATTGCACGCAATTACGTATGTCCCTTCGTTTGCCGCGCCATTTCAGCCTCTTAGATTTTTCCACGTAGTCAATCTGAATTGGTATGTTTGTTCGAGTGATACTATAAATACTGGGTCAGATAGTTTTTTCTCATTCTGTATGGCTTTCCTTAGCCTCTGCCCTTTGTCTTTTTATCTCTTCATCTCTTGTTGTCAGAATGCGTTTTTCACGTGTCCTTTTCCCGTCCAAAATTGCTTTACCAGTGTCAAGATCATGCCTTTTTCCAGAAGGGGAAAAGGGGGTGGTCGAGACAGAGTGAGAGGTAGTTCCTGACGATTGAGATAAAGCGAGAGGTAATTCCTGACGAGGTCCTGTGACAGTTCAAATGTGGCTGTCACAGGACTTATCAGGATCAATATGTGTCGGACAGGTTGTTCGACTTTGGAATGGAGAGGCTCATTGATGATACCTTTAGTAGACTGGGTAGGATAGATAATATCTGTAGTAGATCAGGCAGGAAAGATAATATTTGTAGTAGATCGGGTAGGAAAGATGTTTCTTTTCTGAATGCTCACCTGGTCGGGTTTGTGATCAGGGCAAATTTAATGGAAATAAAAAGAATCTTATTTTTACTTCTTGCGTTTGTTCTTTCAATCTTATCGGATGGAACTTCGAACTATCGCCGTCTTTGCATGGTAGGTTACCCTCTCAGATAACACATAGTGAACTGGCACGTCCGATGTAAGTCGGTCGATCGTTCGATCCGATGCGAGCCGATCGATCTAGGTATCCGGGCCGAGCGACGTCAATGTTGAGAGAATGGTCGTTGTTGCATAATTAGTTGATTGCCGACCGATTGGTCGATTGTCGAACGATTAGCTGTTTGTTCATCTGTCGATCGATTGGTCAATTGTTCGTTTTTCGGTCAATCGGTTGATTGTCGAGCATTGTTAATGCCCGAGCGTTGCTCGAAGGCCGAGCTGTTAGCCCCGAATTTC
>JAOQMN010000009.1:3479495-3489962 GCA_027563555.1 Erythroxylum raimondii | reverse complement strand
CTAGTAAGATTGACGACTACATTGAATAAATTTAAAATCAAACTAACATCATTTAGATGTTACAATAGTTCATACAATTTGACAAATTGTCAAATGAAGATTTCACTGCATATATGAAGAAGATGTATGGCACATTTAAAATCTATAAACCAACTAAAGATTCCATCATGTTAAATAAGTTTATATTCTCACTATGGGATAAAAAAAATAATGGTTGAAATTATTACCTATTGCTTCAATCACCATAATAACTTAGTAGAGAAGTTCTTAGCTAAGTACTTCCCTCATGCTAAGACTATAAAGTTAAGGAATGATTTCTCTACCTATTATACAAGACATTATAGGATTCATGGGAAAGATATATAAACTTTCTCAAGAGGTGCCCAAACGATGGGCTATTGACATTGTTGTAAGTTTGGATTTTTATAATGATCTAGAGGATCCAAAAAAACGTATATTTGATGCAACAGATATGTGAACCATAAACAATAAGATTTCAAAAGTGATTTAAAGTTGTTTAAAGAGATAAATTTAAAAAATTAGTAATAGAAATAAAGTAAGACAAAGGCAACTAGACTTGTAGGCATTCACGAGGAGGATGTAATCATAATATTGGCAGATCAAAGAACTTAGAGGAGAATTGATAGCCTAAATGGAGTAGAGTGACCTTCTCAAACATTATATTATGGGTTTTATAAAGGAGGATAAGACAGTAATGAATGTCAAGTTGACAGTCCCTTTGCCAAGTCAACAAACACAAAGACTATTTTGAAAACTACCAAAGACAACAAAATAACCCGTAAAATAACACCTACAATTTAGGATGCTGAAATCGTTTGAGCTTTGGTTAGAATAACAATGTAGGAGGTGTAAAATAGATACAAGGTAGAACCACTAATAATAATAAAATAACCATTATAATAGCATTTACAAATTGGGATAGTGAAATCATCTTAAGCAAGAGGTGTAGAATAGAGAAAAAGTAACCCCTTATATTGCCATATAAACCCATAAATTATCAAGAAGGAAAACTAGATTTGGATTTAGCTATTGAGAAGCTTGATCATACAACTTCTAAATGATTTGACTAGAGTGAAAGGTACATCAATTGATAATTTCAAATAAGAATCTAGAGTTTTAAATTAAATGATTGGCCAATTCCATAAAATTAAGAGGTTAGAGATCTTTTCATAACTATATAAAGGTGAACTCGAAGGAGTGGGTAATGGCTATCATTAAGGATAAGATGAAAAAGGAAGAAGAAAAAGAAGACAACATTTTCGTATTTTTTTTGGAAAATTAAATGTAAACATTCTTTAAAAGCCATAAAAGGCATAAAAAAGGGACATCACAAGATTGTGCCAAGCAAATAAAGTGAAATGTAAAATATAGTATCCTTCCTATAATCTTTGGAAAGAAACTAGAGAATTAAAGATTCTATGGTCTTTTAAAATGGGTGCCTAATTTTCTAACAACTTGATGAGCTACCAAAGTTTCCATAATCCAACAATGTAACTTGTGAAGTAAAGTATGCTTATCTATTGTGTTCTTGTTTAATAATCTTTGATTTCTTTCCCTCCAAATTACATAATCTACATAATTACGGCTAAGGCTTAGACAAATTCGATCCTTTCCCAGTATGTGAAACTTTTTTTCAGCCCGTTCTAAAATACTATCCCAATCTGTCTCATACCAATACAAACTCAATATATGTTGAATACTAGCCTAAATGGAAGTTATGTAGCTGCATTTGAACTATAGACGATTAATATTTTCTGCCTTAATATTGTGTAACTCATATAGGACATCATTGGGTCCAACAACCTTATCTTTTTTAATCCCTCATAACTACTAGCCAAGTGATGAAGGAGGCTTTTGGTTTTAAGTATCCTTTCCAAACGGTGTTGAACCAAGGAATGTGTGGAATGGTAGGCTTGAGAGCTTTAAGGCATGAAGAGTTAGAGTAGTTTCCATTGTTGTTGATGGACCATAAAGGTTTATCAGTTAATAAGGGATTAGGTAGATGGTTGGGAAAATATCTCAGGAGCCTTTAAGCGCCCCTACTTATAAAGTGCCAAGAGTTGTGCTCAATAACACTCCCAACTCGAGAATGTGAAGAAATTTTAGTAGTAAGTGAAAAAGTATCATCTTTTGGGCAGAGGGGACTTAGAGAAGCACAATTATCAAACCAAAAACATTTATCCTCACCATTTCCCACTTGAATTTTGATGAAAGAGTATACAACTTGTCTTTTTCTTAGAATTTAAATGAAAGGCCAAGAGTGCTCTTTCCTTTCTATAAATTTCCATAAGTTAGGTCCTTAAGGTAAAACTCACTTATCTGTTTGCTCTAAAGTGATTCTTTATCCTTAAATAGCCTCCAATTCCTTTTAGTCACTTTCATAGTTTGAAAAGTTTGGATTGAAGTAATTCTAAGTCCCACTTCCTGCTTCCTCCAACATATTTGTTCCCATTTAATTTTAGCTTCTTTAGAGGTGTCACTTTTTCCCGATTAGAGAAAGTTTCTGATGCATTTTTCAATATCCTTTTTGATTCTTTTTGGTAAGAGTAGATGAGAGTTCTAATGTGTAAAAAGATTATTTAGTACAACGATAATGAGTTAGACTCCCCCAGCCTGTGAAAGTTCTCTATTCTACCAAGAATTAATCATTTTCTTATATTTCTCCAAGATCCTTAATCAAACCTGATATTTCAACCTTTTAGAAGAGATGGGATGTTGGGCACCCTTTCTGGAGCCCAACTTCGGATCCTGAACGTGAGCGTGTTCCAATGAAATCATGAAGCTTAAAGTCTCATACCATTTCTAGGTTCCTTTTCCATAACACATCTTACTTATATATATATATGTAACAACAATTCACAATCAAAATAATCATATCAAATCGATAACTTCCTCAAGTATACTTTAATTTCAATTCAACCTTGTCCATACACAAATTCATACTTCCACTCAATATCAACCATACGTAATTCATAATTCCTTAACATCAAATAATAGAGTTTTACAAGCTCTAAAGGCATTCCAAGCCATATTACAACATCAATATCAAAATCCAAAATACAACAAAGGATACCAAATCCCAAAATTCTCAACATATGTCTAAGGTCTTATTCTTACAACAATCTAACTTAAAATACAACATGTGCATAACCAAACAAATGCCTTTACTTTCTTTCACCCGATCTCTTTCTCATCACCTGGAGATGGGAATGAAAGGGGGTGAGCTTTAAGCTCGTGGGTAACATGTTTATAACGAAGAATAAGCAAAACTATTGAAATGTTCATTTGTCATATAAAAATCATAATGAATTTATAAAATGATATGTTCTCAAATTCTCGGTCAAATTCGCAATTCGAACTCAAAACTCAGAGTTAAAATATCATCATATCAACACAACATATCCATTTAACCATCAATACAGAACACTCAATTTATGCAACATACTTGACAATTCAAAGATGCAATGCACAAACAAATGGCTCGACAGTTTCGTAGAACAAAACGGATAAATCAAAGTTTAAACCGTGAACAAAACGAGTCTAATTTCTCAAGATCTCGTGGCCTCAAGTGGGCAGCCGGGATAAGGCTATACGTTGACGTGCACGTGACTAACGAAACGTTCCTCTCTCGCCCAAACAAAAACACATAATCATGTTAAATCAATTTATCGAATGCTCATACTTTCGGGCTTTTCTATCTTTTCATTCATAGAAAATGCATGACATGTTTCAATGGCATAACTTGATCATTATTCATAAATCGCAATGCAATTTCAATAATCACAATAATTCAACAATACACATGCATTTTTCCATATTCACAACAATTCAAATTCAATCAATTAAGCATATACCCACATAAGCAAATTCTTTAAATCATTTAAAAGCAATAAATGAAGTAGTTGAAATCATTTAGTCATTTGATTCAAAAACTAACGTTTATTTCTTGATTTTGAAAAAAAAAGAAAGCTTAGTGGCTCATTACTCAATCGTAAACATGAAACCCACCTAATTTCCTTGCTTAAACTTGTTCAAAAAGCATCCCCTCATGCTCCTCTTGCTTTTCTTAATCTCCTTCATCAATGGAAAAAATTCCTAATCAATAGGAATTCAAATTGGATAACCCATAACACATAATCATAAAATTGATCTTAGAAAACTTAAACTCATACATTTCTTAAGCTATCTAAACCAAAATCCTTTCAAAATCTAACAAATCAAAATTTCTCTTACCTTAATCCTTCACCAAATGAAGAGTTTCTTGGCTTGAATGGAAGCTCTCATCCTCCTCTTCCTTTTTCCTTCATGAATAAACATCAAAATCCCTCTTAAAACCCAAGAAAAATCAAAACCCTAGCATGGCTTCTTTCTTTTCTTCTCCACCGAATTCTCTCCTCTCTTCTCTCTTTTCCTTGTTTTTCTTCTTCTAATTTCGTGCTTCTCTTCTTCTTATATGAAAGCCCACTTGTCTTATTTACCATAATGCCATTAATGAATGAACAAAGTCCAAATTACCCTTACATGTAAGCCTTGAAACCTTAATGCTTAAGTGGTCTTCCCAAAATGCCCTCATGCAATCTTACCAACTTAACACCATAATTCAATCAACTTATGTCATATGATCTTACTCAAATTAACATGCTAATTAACTCCCATTAACATGCTAATTAATTTCACAAAAATACTCTATTAAGACCTCAAAATTCATTTAAATCATGCTTAACTCCTTCCGAAAATCAAGACTTTTTCTAATCATGAAATTGAAAGAATTTGCTAGCACTTCCTTCTAGAAAAATGTTCCTCATTGTCTTAATTTTCTAATGATATCAAAATCATTCAATTTGGTTTAGAAATCTGAAAGTTATACACCAAACATTTCGGACTGTTCTTATACTGAAACAGTATTCTGTGCTCAAATTCCATCCGAAAATTGAAATTCTTAGAGACTGAATTAGAACTTGATTTCATCAGGCAATTTATAGCCTTATATCTCTAGTTTAATCCAAATTAATAATCATCTCATTTGGATAACTAGAGCAAAAGTTATGGCTAAAACACCAGAGCATACTCAATGAACATGTTTCAATCACATTTTCCAACTTTTAACTACCAACCTTTCACATATAACCCATCTTGTACCTAAACCATCTTTTCTATTTCATTTCATATTCAAGAATTCTCTTTTTCTTTACACATGAATAATCACCAGCAATTTCTCATTTAATCGAAAAGTTCGGGGTCCAACAGAACCTCGTAGTTCCTTGGCTATTAGTGGTATGAATGAATTTAGGAAGTATGTAGAGGAATGTGGTTTGTATGATCTAAACTCAAGTGGCCCAAATTTTACATGGACTAATAAGCAATTTGGTGAACTCCACATAGCTAGAAAATTAGATAGAGCTCTTATCAATTCGATGTGGAGTTCTCGGTTTCCTAGATCCTATGGAGAGATTCATAATCCTAACATTTTAGACCACTCTCCCGCAGTGATAAGGACTTTAACTTTCCAAAAGAAAAGATCTCCCCCTTTTAGGTTTTCAAACTTCTTAGTCTCACAAAAGATTTTCTTCAGACAGTAGAAAAAGCCTGGAATTCTCAGTTCCGAGGGACTCCTATGCTCTATGTAGTTTCTAAGCTTAAAGTCTTCAAAAATGATCTCAAATCCTTAAACTCAGATTAGGTAGGTGATAAAAATTTCAGAGTTAAGACTTTTCAAGCTGTCCTTAAAAATATCCAAGACCAAATGAGGCTTTTGCCTAATAGGACTCAACTGGTTGCTGAAGAACATGAGGCTATGACTACTTTGTTTAAAGCCTTAAGTGATCAAGAGTCTTTCTACAAACAATCATCACATATTAAGTGGCTAAGGGAGGGGGATAGGAACACCAAGTTCTTCCAAAATTTCACCTTGTCAAATAGGAATAGGAACAATATTCACTCTTTATTGGTGGATAATGGTCATATGATTACTGACTTAGAAGAAATACAAAAAAGCTTTGTAGTTTTTTTTTCCAAAACTTTCTTGGGAATAAGAAAGACCTAGCATCTTCAAAGGAGTATATGGCAGCTCTTTTTCCTAAATCGATTCTTGAAAACCTTAGAAACATTCTTGTAGCTGAAGTCACATCGCAGGAGATTAAGGATGTATTATGCTCTTTCAACCCGAATAAGGCCCCTGATCCAAATGGTTTTAATGGTTTTTTATTTAAACAAACTTGGCATATTATTGGGAATGATATCACTAGGGCAATCCAAGATTTTTTCCAACATGGGAGGCTTCTCAAAGAGCTTAATTCAATTTTTATTTCCCTTGATCCTAAGAAGAATCAGCCATCCACTGTGTTGGACTATAGACCTATCTCCTGTTGTAACATGATTTATAAGGTGATCAAAAAAATCATGGCTAATAGACTTACAGAGATCTTGCCCCTCATTATCATCCTAAACCAAAGTGCTTTCATAAAGAAACGTCGTATAGGGGACAGCATCCTTTTAGCTCAAGAAAATTTTAAGAACTACCACCTCTCAAATAAGCATAGGAGATGTGCTTTTAAAGTAGATTTGGAAAAAGCCTATGATTCTATTCAATGAGATGATCTCCTTAATGTGCGCCAAGTTGTAGAGCTCCCTCCTATGTTTGTTAATTAGATTGAAGAGTGTGTAACCTCGCCCTCATACTCTATCCTGATCAATGGTTCTCCTACTAATTTTTTTGTGGGAAATCAGGTTTAAGACAAGGAGATCCTCTCTCTCCGTACCTATTTATTATCTATATGGAGGTCCTTTCTAGGAGTCTGAATGTTTCGGTAGCAGAAAATGCTAATTTTAAATTCCACTGGAGATGTAAAGCTCTTAAACTTTCCCACCTTCTATTTGGTAATGATCTTTTATTGTTTTGTCATGCTAATTTGACTTCGGTGAATACTTTGCTTACTAGCATGTGCACTTTCTCAAATTTCTCTAGTTTGGATATGAACCTTAGCAAGAGTCAGTTCTTTTTATCCCCTGATATGGATCATTTAGCCATTCAGATGGAAACAATTTCGGGTCTTAAAAGAGGTAATCTCCCTATGAGATATCTAGGCGTACCTCTTTTAACAGGTAGATTGACTAGGAGAGATTGTATCTCGTTGTTGGAAAAAATTGATTCCAGAGTAAACAAATGGACCCATAAAACTCTGTCCTATGTTGGTAGACTTCATTTGGTAATTTATGTCCTTTCTACTTTTCAGGTTTATTGGTCTGGCTATTTCAATCTTCCCTCCTCCATTATTAAAGAGATAGGGACTAAACTTAGGAACTCCTTGTGGTCTGGGAAGGTTGTGTCTAAAAATCATGCAAAGGTCAAGTGGAATGACCTTTGTAGACCTAAAAAAGAGGGTGGTCTGGGGATTAAACATTTGTCTACTTGGAATAATATCTTATTCGGGAAAATGATCTTGGTTCTTTTTAATGATAGTGAAGCATTGTGGGTAAAGTGGGTTCATACCATTATTCTTAGAAGGACAAATTTCTGGAGTGCTTAACCTACTAATAATAACTCTTAGAGTTGGAGGAAACCTATTCAGGTTAGGAATATTATTGGGAACCAATTCAAATTTAAGATAGGAAATGGTATTTCTACTTTCTTATGGCAGGACCCTTGGCATCCTAGAGGTATCCTAAAGGATCTCTTAACTCCTAGAGTTATCAATGGATCAGAACTTCCATTGAATGCAAAAGGAGCTGATGTAATCATAGATAATGGATGGTGCTGGCAAGGTGCCACATTTGAGACCATTCATATGCTAGAGTTGTTACTGTATCAACCTGATAAATTAGAATGGATCACAAGTACCACAAAAGCTTACACAAATGCTTTAGCATACAATTTGATGAGACCTCCTAATCCGAGAGTACCTTGGCATAAATTAGTGTGGCATAAAGGTCAACCCAAGGTATTCCTTTATCTTGCGGTTAGCTTTCTAAAATAAGCTACAAACAAGGGGTCAGCTCCTTTATACTTATATCCCAAACCATTGCTCCTTGTGTTCCTTGGATAATGAGTCTACCAACTACCTCTTCTTTGAATGTCCTTTTTCAAAATCAGTGTGGTTACACTGCCTCAACCACTTTCAGATAAACATTCCAAACCTGTTAAACCTTCAATCCATTCTAAATTGGTTCAACCAACCTTAAAACTTCAGAAATATTGACCTCAACACCTTTATCATCCTTCTATCTGTTATTGTGTATAACTTATGGTCAGAAAGAAACCTCAGAACCTTCAAAACACAGTCATGGAAGTGAGGAACATTAACACTAAAGTGATTTTCTAAGTAATGGAACAACTCTACTCAAACACTGCGAGAAGGTAAATTGTGGTTTCTGGCTTGTTTTCTTCTAACGTTTTGTTTTGCAAGTTTGCTGGTTGGTTTTAGGCAATCACTATTTCATTACCCTCTTTGGTAATTTATAGCATTGATGATCCCAGATACCTTCTAAAAGGTAGGATGGTTATCAAAAGCTTAGAGCTGAAGTAGTAAAGTCTAGAAAACATAGAATGGGGATAGAATGAATGCGAGCATCAGGGGGCTAAGGCTGCGATTTCTGCACTACACAGGACAATTATTTTCTAGGAAAAGAGATGTCTTAAATGGAGGAGCTCAAGAGAATGGTTCTATCAAGTTATACTGGTTTCTTTGGTGAATGCGGTTCTATAGGAGTTCATTGAGCATATATGTAAGGAATGGGTAAGATTGGCCCACCAAACATTTTTGGGAGGATGAAAGAAATAGAAAATATTTACATTTGGTATTGTATATCTCAAAGTTCTTGTGTCTTGTAATGGTTTCTCTGTTTTCAATTTAGTTTTGCTCCAATCCGAGTGGGTTAGTTTGGTCTTTTGTTTTGGACTCAGTATGAGATTTGGATCTTGTGTTTGTCTAGTTATATACATAAACCTTTTGTTTCTTATTTTATAATATTTCTAATTAACCAAAAAATAATATTAATTAATCAATATATAATTCATCATCCTAGAGTCATTATATTAGATGCTTTTATATGTGAAATTTTTGAAGAATATAACCTTTAACAATAACAAATTAGAGGAGTATGTTATGAAACACTTAATCAAGGAGTGTAATTCCATATTAAATAATAAATTACCTTTAAATTTGAAGGATATATGGGGCTTTATAATTCCTTGTCAATTGGTACTTCTAAAGCAATTAATTGTTTATATAATTTAGGTGTTAGTATCAATTTATTGTCTTGTCCTATTTTCAGCAAACTAAGAATAAGAGTTTAATTTGACGAACATGTCACTCCAACTTGCAAATCATTCTATCAAGTATCCTATTAGGGTTATGAAATACTTTATGAAAGTAGGGAAGAGGGGTAATGAGATGATGATGATGAAGATGTTGAGGGACATGGAAAGGAAATTGGAGTAATTGTTAAGCCGCAGAGGGTAATAATGTAACAACTAATGTCATTCATTGATAAACTTTGCATAGAAATTACAGAGAGGTTTACCACGCTAACTTTAATGTAGACCTACCTAAAACCATTTTCACAATTGTTTCCTCCACTTCAGTCACCTCAGCCCTGTATACATGCATACATATAATTAGATTTAGGATGTTTAGGATGTTTTTAATTATGTCTTGTTTTAACTAACTATTATTTGTTTAGTTTATTGACTTAAGAATTTTTGACAACTTGAATCCAATTTAAATTTTGTTATTTATAGGACTCCCTAAATGCTGATAAAATTTTAAGTGTGGTGGAGTGGTCCCTGTTGGAGAATGTTTAGTGCTATTGTCTAGTTGTTTAAGGAGTTTTCTTAATATTTTTTATTATTTGCTCTTAATGTACAATATTAAGGATAATATTATTTTATGTGTGCGAGGGGGAGTATAGAGATTGTAGCATTAATATATTTCAAAATTTTCAAAATTTTTGTGTTTTCAATTTTTGTTTGGTTATGTATTTTAAGTTCTCATAAGTAGAATTAGGATGATCACATGGGTTCATGTATACTTCTTATTTGAGATTGATTGGTAAAATTAGATGCATAATATGATTAAGTGAATGTTATACAAAAATTAACTTTATGAATGCTATGAAATTGAATTTGTAAGTGATTATGCTTTTATTTGACTTGAGTAACCATATGAAGAATTTGAGCCTTTATATCATACTTCTTTTATTTCTTATATGGAGACCTTATTTGATTTTGAATTTCTAGAACTTGAATTTTATCCTTTTAAGATTATATTTGAGATGTATGCAAGCATTAAAATAGTAAAGACATTTAAGATTTAAGTTTGAGCCAAATTATCTACCTTTTTTTATACATGAATCCATTAATAAGCCCTTTTGAGCCTTATATAAAATTTGGTTTTTTTGTAACAATTTTTTAAAGAACCTTGAGCCTAAAAGAAAAAGAAGTATTTACTC
>JAOQMN010000009.1:3326505-3337410 GCA_027563555.1 Erythroxylum raimondii | reverse complement strand
AACAATCAAGGGTCAAAATTTCAATCTCAGACCGATTTGCGCGAAGGAGCTAATATTAATTGGACAGCTGCCAAACAATCCGACTCCACAATAACCTTGACAAGCTGTTGGTCTTTTAACCAAGAAAGAGCTTCCCTTATAGACATAATTTCGGCAAGAATTGGGTCAAACAAGGCCGGAAAAAACCTGAAATAGGAGTCATAAACCTACCTCGTGCGTCTCTAAGAACCGCAACAAAGTCTTCCTTCTGAACATCCTCTAGAAAAACAACGAACTCGCTATCTTCTTTCTTCCGAATAGAGAGCTTTTGCAACCCTGAATCCATGAAAGTAAAACGAAAATCTAAGAGAGACCAACGTAGAAATAATACTTAGACCTCACCTTGCACATGAACGGCAAGACCAACACTTGCACTCTTAGAGAGAGAGAGAGAGGCGAGACCTAGTAATATTAGAATTAAATTAAATTGTACGAGAATTTAGTAATTTACTTCAAATTCTACCGTGCCCCAAAAAAATTCCGGTGACAGTAACCGTCTTGATCTTAAGCCTCTCCGTCTAGCGTGCTGTGAAACTTCACAAATTTCTCTTCATTTGCTACAAGAGCACAGATAGATCATCATTTGGTAGACATTACTGATAAATACAGTAAAGTGGACCTTACATTCTTTTACGTTTTAACGTTTAGTCGCTTATTTCTTTTGGTTTGATGCAAGAAGAGGTCTCCAGAGAATTACCAATCACCTTGTCTCTTCGTTTCGCTCGATCCAACCATGGATGCTCTTTTCGACTCCATTAACCTCCCAGACCTTCTCTCCACTAGCGACATCTCCGACCCAACCTCCCCGCTCTCGGCCCCCGATCTCCGCCTCCTTATCACCCGCCTTGAGTCCCACTCCCTCCATATCAAATCCAAGGTCCGAAACTACCTCCTCTCTCACCGCTCTGATTTCTCCTCCCTCTTCTCTATCTGCAGCGACGCCGTTTCTCAGGCCAACGGGATTGACAGCACCCTTTCGGATCTTCTTCTCTCCGTTTCCGACGCTCCCATCGATGTTGAGATTAAGGAGATCGTGTCTGAGATGAGTGGGAAAATGAGGGAGGCGAAAGTAAAGAGGGAATTGCTCGGATTGTTGGGGGAAATTGTGGGAATTATCCACAGGCTTCGAGGAGTGCGAGATGCGGTTAAGAATGGGCGTCTTAGAATTGCTGCTGAAGAAGTTAGGGATTTGAAGAAGGCGTTGAGGATTGATGACGATGGGGAGGATGCAAGAGAGCCCGTAGTCTTTGGTATGCTGAGGAAGGAATGGCTCGACTGCTTTGAGGAGGTGGCTTTCTCTCTTTCTCTTCAACTTACTTTGCTGACTAGTTATCATAAGGCACTGTTTGGTTGCTGATAAATTTTGAGGGTAAACGGAAGAGAATATTTTCCAAATCGGCAATTAAAATTAAATTAGCCATTCAGTAGTATCGAGTGCATGAATGAATCAATTACTCAGCAGTTTGCTATAGTTTTTATAATTTTGTTGTATTCTGATTGAAAAATATTGGTGATTTTCATTTTAGAGGAATTGGATTTGGGTTTGTAGATTCAAGAGGTGCTTGTGAGGTTCATGGAAAATGGTGTGCGATTTGATCCTGATTCTGGTACAGTTGAAGTCAAGTATCAGTTGAGTGTTGACCAAATTTCTGGGGTTGACCTTCGCACAATATTGGAAGCCATGGAAGTGAGTACATTTTTTAGTAAGATTATCTTCTTTCTATATGTGTATTCATGAAATAATCCTCCAGTGTTTTATATCTACTGAGAGACCTTTGCTATCTTGAGAAAAGCAGTTCAAAACACAAGAACGAACTTTTGTTCCCCAGAAAATTGTTTCAAAATGTTCCTTGAGTATCTTATCTTCGTCTCAGTACTGGAATTTAAATCATCTAAGTTTTCGATGGAGTATAAATCTTCAAGTTGCAAAATTTTAACACATCTGTAAGTGTTTATTTCACTAGGTGGTTGGAATTTTAGATTATGGATTTGCTAAAGTGGCTGATCAAATGATCAAGTTTGTCTTCACTCCTGCTGTAAATTGTGGATCACTTATATCATTTGTAGAAGATGTGGAAAACGTATCAGAAGAATTGACGATGGCAGTACTGAACATAATACCGTCACATGATCATAAGGTAAAGAGTGCTTCTACTACCACCAAACATTTTTGTTTTGGTTTTTTTATTGCTAAGATTCTACTGTGTGGCGTCCCACATGAACTGGGCGTTAAATTCCTATATCAGATAATCAAATTCCCATATCAGATAGGAATGAGGAAAAATGATAGTATATATGCCTGCAGAAATGACTACTAATAAGCTTCTACAGTTATTTTTGGGCATGGGCTTTTATAATATCTGAAATGTACCATTGTTCGGTCAGTTTGAATATGGACCATTACAGATTATATCAGAACTGACCTCTACAAGTACCATGTTGGTATGGGGATAAATTAAGTCAAAGTGGTGGGCTTATGATACTTGCAGATGACAAGTACGAGGAATGGTGTGATAACAAGGATCATGAGGGGTGCAATAACAAGGATCATGACTAAGTAGTGGCTCCTAGCATACTTTTAGTAAAAGGAGGAAAGATGGAAGATTTTTTATGTGGATTTGGATTGTAGATTTGGACCATGATGAGGACAAAGAATTTATAGAGAGATTATGATATCTTACATGATAAGCTCTTCACCTCAGATTGGATGAAACACAAATCACGAATCTAGGATCTAAGGAACGTTAAACAACTCAAAAGGTATTTCCGCCACACCCACAGAATTTAGGAAAGGATTGGGGGTGATAAGGAATGGGATTGATCTTCACAAGCACTTGCTTGAATGAAAACTATGTCTTTAAATAACACCAAGGAAGGATTTCTCTAAAGTAATGCAAAAGAACACTCGATTTGTTTTGTGAATATTGAATGAATGAAGTCTGCCTACAATAGATGAAATAAAGAGTATTTATACTAACCCTAATGACTTGGACAACTTTCATAAGGGTAGGAATTGGCTTTTGGCCCTTTCTAGTCTAAAAGAATAAACTTCCTAACAAATAAGCTTAAAACGAGCTGATTAGGCTCAAACAAACCCAAATATGTAACTAGGCTTGTTATTTAAGTCCTAAATAGCATAAGTAAAAGTTCTAAATAAATAAAATAAGATGCCCAAGCAATTGGCCCAAAGATGCTCAAAATAGCCTAATTGTAACAAATGAGATGTTTCCAGTTGTGCATCAGGTCCAGCCTTCTTCAACAAGTCCAACACATTACTCCAAGCCTTGAATCATCATTATAAACCTTAGTGACATGTTCCCAAGTGTTTTAGCTTCCCCTCTTGCATATAGATCCACCATCAGATTGTTAAGAGCCTTTTTAGCACGCTTAGCTTGCAACCTTGTCATAAGATTCTCCAATTGTTCTTTTTCCCTAATACCACTTTGTTGAGCTTGTTTAAGTGTTTCTCCTTGCTGCCCAAGCTCTCCAACACGTCCACGTTCCAATCCTTCTGTCTTGCCTGAAGCCACGTGATGCTTGATCTCCATCATTACATGGGTGGATTGGGAAGAGATAGGATAGTTTATAAATCTATAGAATATGACTAGTAATCAACTCATAGCTAATCATTTTCAAGCATGTGATTTTTAAAGTTAAAATAGGGTTGTTGTTGAGCCCATTTGAACATGGATTGTTACACATTGGCTTGTGTATAAAGTAAAACCAAAGAGTAAGGAATATAATTTGAAAAGCTGCACAGGCCTAGAGATTTGACGTGGTTTTGTCTGTGAAATGTCATTTCTTTTGCAGTTGAAGTGATCTTTGTATAAACAGACTTGTGGTATAGGCGGGCAAAGATTTATTGACCTTTGCGGAAGATAATGTGATAAATGCCTTTTTCTGCCATCATGCAGCAGTAATGCATGTAATCGTGCTAATTGTGATATCCTAGGAATGTCTTGTGTTGCAACTCAGAGAGGAATGTCTTGTGTTGTACTTGAGAGACAGAAACTGGAAGAAAAAGTGAAAATAATATCTTTAGTGTCTGATAACTGCGTTTTGTTTTAGGTGCAATGCTTCAACTGTATTTTTGACATTCTCTAATGTTTCTTTAGATGGAAAAAATGGATGCTGTCACCATGTACTCGGGGATTCTTCAGGTTATTAAGTTTATTTACAGAGGTATATGCTTCCAAAATGGTACTTGGGTTCGATGTTTTGGACGACTGACATGGCCAAGGTTATCCGAGCTTATTATTACTAACTTTCTCTCAAAGGTCTGTTTTCTTGACTTTTTAAACTTGAGCCACAAATCTTTACGACTTTTTATTAAACAGGAAGTTATACTAATTAATTTCACTAAATACATCAGTTGAAGCTTGAATTAATTGTTGAACTGCTTATCATCGTCCTCAATTATTGACAATATTAGAATGGTAATATACAACTGCATAGTATCTTGATATGTATGCCTGTAAGAATTACAGATCTATTTGTATATGTCAAGTAAGGTCTATATCCATACATGGGAACTAATCTACGAAGTTCATTGGTTTGAACATTTCATTTTGTTGTCTTGCTGAATAATGAAAAGGTTTTTCAATCTTCTAGACTCATATTTGATTTCTATTATGCATTTATTTATTTTAAAGCTTTTTTCTGCTACATATTTTGATTCAAATGTTCTTTCTGCGCATGCTTTCCTTCTTTGTTTTGCTTTAGGCTGTTCCTGAAGATGCCATGAAACTAGCTGACTTTCAAAAGATTATCAAGCATACATCTGAATTTGAAAATTCTATAAAGGAGATGATGTTCATCTCATCAGCTGATAACATGGACCTGAAGTTGAGCAATTTTACTGAAAATGTTGAGGTTCACTTTGCTTCAAGGAAGAAGACAGAAATCCTGGCAAAAGCTAGAAATTTGCTTTTACATTGTGATTTTTCCATTCCTGAGGTGTGATCCAATGACTGAAATTGTTTCTGTGATTATCTAAGAAGTTATTTCCTGAGTAATGATATGTTTTTACAGGAGTATATGAGAAAAGATCCCGTGCCACTAAAAGACAGAAATTCTGTTAATTCCTCCAAGTATGTTGTTAACTTGCTTTTTCTGTCTGAGAGGTGTATCGTATCTGAAACGGCTTCACAATTGATGGAGCTGATTCATCAGACACTAAAGGTTGTTGACCAGTAACATGGGAAAGTCAAACTCATCTCTTTGAAATTCGTTGAATTTTTGCTAGTTTAGTGAACCTCTAAATCAATTAGAAGGGCATGAATATTCATAAGCTTTTGTTTTCCTTGCCTGGCATGCACTACTATTTTGTATAGCCTGTGTGTTTATTACGGTTTTACCCCCAAAAGAAGTCTTCAGCAAATGGCCATAATCCCACTGGGTTTCTGATTTCAATTTTTGGGTTAATAGAAATATCAAAATAATTGTGCCTTAGGAGTTGAAGCTATAGGTGTTGTTCAAGGACTTGGCTTAGAGGAATCCATGGTTTTCCTTTTTATTAAAATTTATTATTTTCCCATATCATTGTCTATGCTTCCTCATTGAGCTAACATAAGTTTCTTCATGTAAAATATAGACCTCTTGTGCCAAACATAGTTTCCATATGGCTAACATTCATCAACTCGTATCTCTCTTCAATCAGTTATGAAATGTCCTCCCTTAGCTTTCTTTTGTTGCCCCACCTCCTCTTCTGTCACGCTCTGTCTTCCACTTATTGTATTTAATAGGGCATCACAGAATCCTGTCACTGCATTATTGAATTGTTAGGAAACAGGGCCAACTTAAGTGCATGATGTCACCCAACTCATAGCTTCTTGACCAATGATCTGTAAATCTGGTGCAGGTTGTTTGCCTTTCATCTCCAAGAGTTGCACTGCAGTTCTATCATGCTGCTAGGGATGTTATACTTCTTTATGAGGCAGTTATTCCTGTGAAGGTAAGTGTATGAGAATAAAACATGGAAGCTTGTCAGTTGCTTGTAGCTCTATGGTTCAGTTATCCAATGCAGAAACTATAGCATGCATAATATCAACATTGAAGACATAGAGGTTGGCCACAGGCATTTTAGGATGTCTCTTCAGGGCTATCATAATAAGTTCTGGTTTTATCTTCTTATTGAGCTTCACATGTATTATTTTTTGACTTTGATTTTATCAATATTCTACAAATTTCAGCACAAAGATCTAAGAGGTTTGTGGCTTTTCCATGCTCATATTTGTGATGCTAATATTTAAATTTGATTTGTGAAGTTAGAAAGGCTGCTTAATGGCATCAACCAGGCTGCTGTTCTCATGCACAATGACTGTCTCTATTTATCTAAAGAGATATTTGGACTGGCCTTTCAGGTATGCATAGATTGTCAAATACTTTATGATCATTAAAAAAATTGCTTGATCTTCTTTATATCTACCTGAGTAATTGAGCAGGCATTATTGAGTACTATGTGGTTTCCTCTGTTCTTAGGATGACAGAATTGTGATTTGTTCTAGCAATGACATTTGTATACTTGCAAATTCCACATTGTTATTTCCCAGACAACAAAATAAAAAATTCAAACTCTGCCTTCTTGAGAGACACAAAATCCCAAATTTTGATGGTGGGAAAGCTAACCTTATTTTGTCTTTGAATCATGTTGTAGTACCGCCCATACTTTCCATCCCCGATAAAAGAAAATGCTGTTTTTGTTGATATGGCTCCGCGGTTTCACTTAATGGCGGAGGAGATTCTGCAGAGACAGATTGAAATCGTGATCTTAAATTTGAAAGAGGTACTAGAATTGAAAGGCATTCCGTATATGGTCCCTTACTAATGTTACGAAATGTTGGGACTTATTGGTTTATAACAAATCTCTGTTTTGTTAGGCAATTGATGGTGCTGATGGTTTTCAGAACACTCATCAAATGCAACAATATGAGTCTGCTAAGTTTAGCATAGATCAGGTGGAATTTTCAGTCTTGTCTTTGTCATTTCAGTTGTTGCTGTCTTTTTTAGAGTTAAGTGGAACTGAATTTTTGTTGATCAGGTTATTTTCATTCTTGAGAAAGTACGCATCATTTGGGAGCCTCTCTTACTCCCTTCAACTTACAAGAAAAGCATGTGTACAGTTCTAGAGTCGGTTTTTTCCAGAATCTTGCAAGACATACTCCTCCTAGATGATATGGCAGCTGATGAAACTTTACAGGTAATGTCAAATAAACAAAGTTATATTTTTTATTCTTCAAATGTTAAATTTTTTGGGATTTATTAACCTCACTTCATGAATTCCCAGCTGCAAAGACTGATCAATTTGATGCTGGAAAGCCTACCTCCTCTGATGGAGTCCCTGATTGCTGTCATCCATGGGCAAAACTCAGACGAATATTTGAGACACCCTGATAATGACCTAATACCATCTTTATCTAAAATCCGCAAGCTTGCAGGTAGTTCTTTTGTCTTTTGCTTAAGTTTTTCAATTGTTAACCTATTTGTTTATGCAATTACCCGAGTTATTCATTTTCCGCAATGATTTCAGAATTACTGGACATGCCTCTAAAATCAATCACGACAGCTTGGGAGAGTGGGGAACTTCACAGATTCGGTTTTACCATTTCAGAGGTAAATTAATATCTGAGCTTACCTGGGACTTAAATATGAATAGAATTTGTCTGGGCAATAGTAATGACAACGGGAAAGTCTGGGCTCGAATACTAGCCTGGTCGGGTCTGAATACCCAATCCCAAATTCCAATCAAATTTATTTTAGACTATTGACTTCATGTTGGGTCAGTCTGATTTTCCTTAATTGGTCGGAGCAGAAAAAATTGTCAAGTCCGATTCCAGTCAAATTAGAATTGACCCTTTTGGTGTTTGTCATGCCCTAGTGGGCACTCCTACTTATGAATCTAAGTTTAGGTTTGTAAATTGCAACACCTGTGTTAAGTGCCAAACTTTCTGTTCCCTTTCATCCTTCTCAAGGGAAGTGAACTCGGGGAACCAGGGGAAGGAGGTTCAATTCTCATTTTCTGCACATGTCAGGGATAAGGCGGATCTATTGAGAAAACTTATTTAGCTGAAAATGGAACTTGCAAGCTGCATATTTGACCAAATTCGCAGTTTCTTTTTGTCTTCATATTTTGGGTACTAGCTAACTTTATTTCGTTTCTTTTCTTTTCTTTTTTTTTGCCACTGAAGCTGGTGACATCCAAATCAAATCCTTCTAAATCTTCTTCTTAAATGTATCAGATCTTTCTTTTCAAAAAAATGCATCAGATAGTGTTAATGTGATTCTTCACTTTAACAATAAGCTAAGAAGCTCTTTCTAGTTTTTATGTGATTCACCCGTTCTACAATGAGCTAAGAAGCTCTTCATTTCTGCAGGTGGAAGAATTTATTAAAGCTATATTTGCAGATTCACCCCTACGAAAAGAATGCTTATGGAGGATAGCAAATGTAAGCTTGTAGAAACGGCTTAACAATTTATATCTATTGGAAGGCTGAAAGTTTCAGCGTATAGGGATTCTTGCATCAACTAAACGACGAGAAATTTTTTATGGCGAAGCGCTTGGAGAAATTTGGTTTCCACTCTGGGCGGCCATAGGCAATTTAAGTTAATCTCGTTTCACTCCAATTTAGTTAACAGATATAGATTGTAGTTTCGATTCATGTAAAGTTGAGCAGCATATAGGTTAAGAGTGAAGGTGTGTTTGTGTTATTTCTTTTCTCAACTTTCAATTATTCTTTGATTGATAGGATGCAACAGGAAGATCGTTGAATCGATAATGTAAGTCTTATTTTTAGCTTGTTGATGATGTGTCTTTGCGGGTTAGTGCGTTGTTGAGGCTGTGTATCTTGTCTGTGAAACATACATTTTGGACTGAGATTATACAGCTTCATTTGTGCTTCAGCTTGTCAAAACAAGTGTACGTTGGTCCTCTATTATTAGAGAAGTTCTGAATTAGGTTTGATAGAAACAAAAGCTCAATTACAGAAACTTAACGATTGAAGTTGCTGTAAACTGATGAAAAAGCTCTTCACACACTTCATTTGTGGCCGCTGCAAAACATGACAACCCCTTATCTGATGTTCTAGATTCATCACGGTCTCTTTATCCTTTATCAGTTACGATAAATTATTTAGAAAATTTAAAAATTAGACTCTCTATTACAAGACTTCGCATTCTAGGTAGTGGTTTTATTATTGTTATTGTTGTAATATTTTAAACTGAATAAAATATTATTAGTAAACCCTATTGCTAAGTATATACTGTATGTCTGAGTGGAGATCAGGTTTTTTTTTTTAAACTTAAAATTATTCATGCATTGAAACTTTGAAATACCTTTAGTCGCAATGTATCTTCTTATCAAGTACATGGAATTAGAAGAACATTTGGTCACAACAACCAAAGAAAAATAAAGATGGGCATGATCTTCTTCGGGACATGCATAATTGAAGCCAATCATTTACAAGATCCAATCTTTCAATGACATAAGGGGAAGGAAGCAAGCAAATAGGATATGAAGCAAATCTTTGGCATTGAGAACAAAAATGTGGAAAATGGCAAGAAATCTCGAAAGGGATCACACTACATCAATGAATGGATGGTAGAGTTTGCTAAAATGTTCGAGAACCATATATGGTTTAATTCTGATTCATATTTAGGTCTTCAAGAACTTGCAATGAAGGTGTACTCTGAAGTTACAGAGGAGATAGTTACAATAGTAAGGAAGGTCAAATAGATGGCAGCTTTAGCATTATTCAAATGGTGAAATGTCCACCTGTCACTGTCATAACCAATCGGCAGCATCACACATGTTATGGTTTCCCCTTTATACGAGACACAAGTGGCTCTGATACCACTATAAGAAAATTTTGGTGCATGTATTATATACACGCAGTACGAAAAACAAAAATATTATTTTGAAACTTTCCCGAAGTCCAAGATCTATGGGCCTATACAAGGAAATGCCATAAAACCTAGCTGAATATTCTTAATTCACATACATGCTCATAACATATATATATATATATATATAAGAATTCATGGCATTTACATAAATCAATCATTCATATAATAACCATGTATCTTGTGTGTATTCTCCTTCATTCTTTCATCTTCTACTCGTTGGATTATTGCAAACCACAACGACCAAAACAGAACGTCTCTAACGGTATATATATATATATATACATACATATACATATATATGTTATGAATTCATGGCATTTACATAAATTAATTATTCATATAATAACCATGTACCTTGTGTGTAGTCTCCTTCATTTTTTTGATCTTTTACTCGTCGGGTTGTCGCAAACTACAACGACTAAAACAGACCGTCTCTAACGGTATCTGTGCAGAGATTGGAGAAACTAACCGAATCAAACTCTTTGATCCGGAAATGGCTATAACAACGACAAGAGTGCTAGCTCTTACCTTTGTTCTATGGAGAGCAACTTGAAGGAGAGGGAGAAGATGAAGAAGGTAAGAAAAAAATGAGAGAGAATCATGTGAGAATCGTGAAGAACACTTTTCTTAAAACTTGTTTTTCACGATTCACTCATCTTAGTTGCCTTTTTTTTTGGTCTTTTATCAATTAAAGACAATAAATGCAACTTTAAAGAAGCCTCTTTTCCTTTTCCACGTCACACACACACACACACACACACACACACACATATATATATATATATAAATGCTGAGATAGTCCAGTCACACTGGGGTCGATCCTATCGAGTTTCAAGTGTAGAAAAACACCTGAGACTTATTTCAACAATATCGATGTCGCGATCTCATCAGGATCCATTTGGTTCTATTACTCTCCATATAATGGATTTTTATTCAAAACCATTTTACGAATTCTCCAAGTCATTC
>JAOQMN010000009.1:3145004-3155820 GCA_027563555.1 Erythroxylum raimondii | reverse complement strand
TGTAATAGGACAGTGGCTGAGGCACTTTTTTTTATTTTTCTTCGACAATTTCATATTGATGTTCCATGCAGTATCATAATAAAGTGGCATCACACAATCACCTTTTCACTCATTTAAGTCTCAACATCACTCTAGGAGCATGAAACAAGCTCCACTCATAATAGGCTTAAATATAAGAATATTACCTTCAAACATGTTCATACTTCATAAAGACCATCATATTACCAAAGACCATCTTTTAGAAGTCCAAAGCTAGATTAGGTTAGGTCATACTTAAAAACACTAAAAAGTAATTGTGTTTTTTTTGTCTACTCATATAACATACATATACCATTGCCTGCAACTAAATTAATACCAACTCTAATAATAATATATGTAGTTAGTGAAGAGTTGAGATCGTTCTCACGAGGAATCTATTGGTAAGCATTTCACGAGTTAAAACTAAAACAAATTGGGGGTGGGGGCGGGGTTTAAATAACGTGATTTTAAGGAATTAAAATTGACAAAAATTACAAAAATATTCAAATTTGAAAAATTAATGAACAAGCCTTAGTTCCAGGTCACCTACGTTATCAAACTAATATGGATCATCGATAAAAATTTAAATTAAATCCATTAACAAATACTTATTGAATGGTGTTCTTTCTTTGGATTAAATGAATAGAAACATGTATTTTAATCACTCTTATTCACTAACAACTTATATGCGATCTTAAATTTAATCAATTATTAGCTTTAAGAACTAAGAGACTCAATGAGCAAGACAATACACATACTATATGCATTTAATCTAGATAAATATCTTTCTTAGAATTTCTAATCCCTACCGTAAAAGATGGTAATCCTATTTGCCACTTTTGATTAGCAAGATTGAACGTCAAATCTTACTAATTTGGCTGTAAATTAAAGCAATCAATTTCTAGTTACTCACCCTAGAGATCAATCAATTCAATAATAAAAGTAACGTGAAGGACACTTAATATTAGTCAATGAGATAAACTTTATTCAGAAGATCTCATACATACTAAATGATAACGTTGGTTTCCTTCAACTAGGAATAAGAATTTAGCTACTTATAATAGTGTTGAAACTTAATAAAAGAATAGCAGAACGTCTGGTCTCTATATCTGCCTTTTTTTCGAAAAAATGAAAAAAACTCTCTAAAAGAAAACAAGAACGTGAATGATCAGTGGTCAGAGGGGGCCGTCCTCCCTTTTTAAACCATAAAGGAGAATAGTGGCATTGATTTCTTTAAAATGTAATGCTCTTAAAGATTGGTTAGTGTTGTTTAAATGTCTACGAATAAAACAAGCAATCTCACGCCCAACCACAATTTAAATGGAGATTGGAATTTGAAAGTAGGATCATCAATATGTCCCTACTATGAATTTGGGAGGAATTAGTCTATAAACCATAATTGAGAATAGTGGCATTGATTTCTTTAAAATGTACTGCTCCTAAAGATTACTTTGTTTTGTTTAAATGTCTTGCATTGCTTCATCCAATGTTTGAAATGTCATCCCCTACATAAACAAGAATACAATTAGATCGGNNNATATAGACTTTACTATAAACCCAAACACACAATTCATAGAATTTGTCGGCTTAAAACTTGAAAAAGGAAATTTCTTTGATCTAATACCTTACTAGTTGGAAAAGTCCTATTGAGGTTATTAGCTATAATAGAGCAATCAATAGTGTTAAGGTGAGAGCTTGATTTGCCACTCCATAGACATTTGAAGGATAAGGTGTATATGTAGTACTTGGCCTCACTAAGAGGAATTGGCGTAGAAATTAGAGTGAGAGGATAGGTAAACTCTCAAAGGTGGTGGCTTTTAGGTTTTTTTTTTTAAAAATCAATTAGGTTACTAGATAATTTTGTATGTATAATGAAGTCATTTTGTATGTACAATGAAGCACAAGCTTTAGGTTATGTTGAAATGTGAAGTTTAAGCTCAATCTAAGTCAACTTAGGTCGAGCTTGTTGACTTCTAACCAAGTTGGACAGGGCTATTATTACATCCTTATTTGACCAATTTTAAGACAATGCCAAGGGAAAACTAGCATTAGAAATCTTTGTAAACCAAGGTCGCAATATAATTGATAATGCACTTCTAGTTAATTTTTTAAACCACAATATTTTAAGTGGGAGCCAACTATATGATAAGTTTTTATTGTGACATTTGAGAAAAAATCAGGCATTGCTTATAAAATGAGGAGTAATAGCACATCCATCATAGGTATGAGAGAAGAAAACATTTACACTATTGATTTATGTGATATCTCTAACCATGATACAAAGCACGTGATATAGATTCGTGAAGATGTATTGATTTAACATAGAAGAATTGGGTATGCAAGCATGGAGCTAATAGCCAACCTATCGAGCATGCGTCTTATCTAGGCTTGACAAGGTAGGATGCCCATACGTCATTTGATGGTGGCGGTGGCTGTACCCAGTGGCCTGGTATTCGACTGCATCCAAATACAACAAGATGATCAGAATAATTAGGATGACATGCTATAATCGTAAGCAATCCCAAAAAAGATAATCAATAAGCTATCAGTCAGGCCGGCCTAAGCGTTTGCCTTTTCACGAATGCATCAGTGGGCGAAAAGAATGCAAGACAATACGGGGACGATGATAAAATTAGGTACATGCATCGACCTTGTTACAAGGACAGCTTCTAGCTAGGAGGCATTGGCTAGCTTACCTTCCTCCGGTTCTTATATATGCATCCCACATCCTTCGAACCTCAATTAGTGTACCCATATCATTGTTGCTACCATGATAGTAGTGGAAGAATTCAACGGGCAAATTTGCCAAAGAATCATAAGCTCCTCCATGGCTTAAAACTTCAGATGCTTTTTCTTCAGAAGGGTCGGAGGCTGTACCATAGCTTTTGCCGTCTTTTCTTTCAGCTACCTGGTCTTTAATTTCCTTTGCTCCACTATCATCACGACTTGAATCTCTTACCGGGGACTCAACGTTATATTTTGCTTTTCTAGCTCCCTCGACTGTTGCAATGGCATCCTTGGCAGCAGTTGTATCCACTGCAGCCATTGCTTGGCGCTCCTCTTCCTCAGCTGCAGCCCGAACTCTCTCAAGAAACTCATCATCTTGTTCTGGGAGAAAATGCCCTACATAATAAACACCATAAACGAAGTGGTTACAATTTGAAGCGAGATGTTATCCAGGACATCACACAACTCTTAGAAAGCACAAAACAAAAGAAACTATTAGAAAAACTATTGTTAGCTTTCAACAGTACCAGACAAGTAAATTGCTCTTTTATTTTGTTTTTCTTGTACTCAAGAGCTAGTTCTGTAATTGTGTCTGCTATTATTAAACATCAAATACCAAGTTGAAAAAGAAAGTTACAGTATTAAATTCCATATTTAATATGAGTTGGTCAGATGCATCAAGAGTGGATGAATGCCGGAATCAGCAATTTTGATATGCGTGACCATGCTGCAAACATGGAGCATTAGGAGAAGTTGAATAACTATGAGAATGCACATCGACTGAAGAGCATAAGATAAGACAGTAATTACACCTTGTTTTTTCAACTTTTGGATCCTGATTGATCGCAAGTCTTGCAATCTTTCCACAATTAAAACCAGCTCAAGCTGAAACATGCAACATATTCTAGTATTAGACAATTGGAGAGGGTAGAGAGGTCATCTGTTGGCCAGAATCAAAACTAATCACACATTCTTACTAAAATTACACTGGCCCAGATTGTTTTTATTTTATTTTACCTCAGATTCTAGTTTCTTTTTCTCCTCTTTCGCTTTAAGCTTTGCAATTTCCTTCATCTTTTCTACCTGCAACCGTGCTAAGTCAAAATTATTGGCTTGAAGTAAACTTTAGATACAGGTAGATCAATAGGACTATATTTTCATATGCTGCAAATCTTTCCACTTTAAAGTTCAAATCAGTTGTTTCTTATCTTAGCAATAAGAAAAACTAGTTATTTTAATTACAGGCAATCTTATACAACTCGAGTCTAATTCATAAATTGTAAAGGCAACAGGAACTCATATTTATGTTATGTCAATCTTTCCTTCTCCTAATACGAAATAGCAATAGAAAGACCATGACCAAATGAATATGTTAAACAAACAATAAACTGGATGAGAATTACAGCCCTAAAAAATATAAGATATCCATGCATCCAATAATCAAACTTTGAAGGCAGTAGTTTTGTTAAAGTCATCAGCAAGTTATTCTTCTGGAAATTCTTGATAAAATGAGATGGTCATCAAAGCACATAACTCATCTGTGTAGCTAATAATGTCAAACAAAGATAAGTGTTATCATAACCCATTAAAGTTTTTTTCACATGCTATAGCCTACCTTTCAAAATTAACATGCACTCATCTAACTCAATACATAGAAATGATAACCCATACCTTCTCTTCAACAAAATAAGCCATAAATCATGCAATCAATTAAAAGCACCTTAACCTGTTTCGTCGAAAGTCAACACTTCAGTTTTCTGTTCTAGCATTTAACATGTTTCTGCTTCAAAGAAAGTTCACATATGCTGCTATACCTACCAAAGTAAAAGTTAAATTTATCACATCTTACAACACGTGCACATATCCTGGCATCTCTACAGAGTTTCTAGCACCTGGTGTATGACAAGCAAATCAAATGGTATCTCAACTTGTCTGTTTAACATTTAAAAGAACATAAAATGTGTACCTTGACTTGTGCAGCATCCTTGGCGATCTCCCTTGCTCTCCATTCATCAGCTTCTCGATTAGTCTGTTCATAACGTTCATTCTCCTATACATCACAACAATAAGATAACTAAACAAAACCATACACTGCAGGCAAATGCAGGCCCAATATTCTGGCGAGAAATAAAGAAAATAACCTTCTGGCGTATTTCTGCAACGCGCTTTCTCTTTCTCTTTCTCCAAAGTTTATTCCTTTTACTTTTGCGCATTCTATCACACAATCTAACAGCCGCCGATTTCTCTTCCCACGGAGTATTTTTATCAACAAAAACTCTAAAAGGTTCAAGCAGAGCCCTTAGCTTTGACATCAATGAGTTGGCTGCTTCAACAGAAAGTGATTCTTGCGTCTCCCAACTGAATTTCCTATCTTCCAAATTCTTGGAAAACGCAGCTATCATTTTCTTATCTTCCACCGACCCTCTTTCACCTCTCTTTGTCATCAAAACCTCAAGCTCTTTCTGCCTATCAAAACAAGTAATTCAAATTGGACAGAGATAAGGATTAAAAGCAGACAAAAAAACAACACGAAGTAATTGGAGTTTGGAACGGCTTAGCAGTAAATGAATTCCAATGACTTACATCACTTCAGCAAGAGAAAGAGTCTCACGTAATTCTCTCAGCTGATCAGCAACGTTTCTACTATCCCAAAAAGTGCTTGAATACGGCGGATTAGGCGGCAACCACATATGATGTTGTGCAGCAGGGACCGTCGGAAAGGGAAGTCGATCCATTGCAAGCGACAAGAATAACTGGATCCTTCTCTTTTAGACTTTATACTAAAAAAGGTTACTTCTTTAGGCCTTTCGTTTGGGCTCTCTGCTTTCACAGTGGAGCTCTATGATCGAAATCCTCAACTCAAATAACCCATGTTTTGAAACCTGGATCGAATCGATTTTTAATTGAATCAATAGAAATCGGTGAAAACCGGCCAATTAACCGGTCAAACCGATTCATTGGTTCAATAATTTGTTTTATTTTTTTTATTTTTTGTATATATTTTTTATTTTTTAAAATATTACATATATTATATATAATTAAATATAATTATTACGTAATTATAACGTCACACCGGTTCGACCGGTGGTTGAGCTAGTCGAACTGATCAAACCGGTGATCAGTAAGATCTTCGGTTCGATGTCCGGTCCAGGTTTCAAAATCTTGCAAATAACCTTTAAGCCGATCTTGAAGATTATCCTTTAGGTCCAAGTTTAGACCGTCTGTTTTTGTTTTTCTTGGTCCACATTGAACCTTTTGTCTTTTCATTTTCATTTAGACAAATTTATATTTGTATTCTATTCTTTCTTTACATATTGTAATACAGATTTAATACTCTCAATCTTTTTCTCTGTTTCTCTTGAAAGTCAACAAGTGGTGTCACCCTATGTTCAACATTCATGAGCTACCTTTGGAATATTGGACAACAAATAGATTAAGCTATCTTGCAATTTACACTGGAAAGCTAATTTGCATGGACCAAGCTACAATTGAGGTTTTAAGAATCAATTTTGCAACATTCTATGTATTAGTTAGCTAACTATCTTACTTGCCTAATTTTGTACCAATTAGAAGATTGAATGAGCAAGTTGAAACCATGGAAGACAACTTGAGAGTTTCTTATACTTGGAAACCTGATTTAGAAGGACCTAGAAAGAAGTGGATTCCTACTGGTATGAGATTTAAAACAAGTTTCTATGATGAATTGGAGGAATCTGTCACAATAGAGAATAATGAGCACAACAATAACAACATTTCAAGAGAGGAAACACAAGTTAAATCTTCAAATGTGATGGAAGAAGGTGTAACATAAAATCTTATTGAACTAGCAGATAGTCAGAATATTATAAGGAGCTTAATAAAGAAAGAGAATTTGCTAGAAACTCCAATCTGGAAGAAGAAACTACTTGCATTAATCCAAGAATTGAGAAGAATGCACCTGAGAAAGAATTTGAAATACTGCAGAAAAGGAAATCGAGTAGGAAAAAGCATCCACCTGCTTATAACTACAAAACATGAAGATTGCATCTTGGAACATTAGAGGAGCTTATGCTCTCTCCAAAAAGTTGTCAAAGATTTCATAAGAGATAATAAACCAAATCTTCTAAATGTTTTGGAAACAAGATTTAGAGCTAGTAAATGTGACATATTGAAGTTAACAAGCAGTGAATGGCTAGAAATAACCAACTTTGATCAGCATCCTAATGGTAGAATTCTATTTCTTTACAATAGCAACATTATTATAGCCTCTCCATCATGTATCATAGATTAGATGATTCATATTGATGTTATGTGTAAATCCTCCAAGAG
Organism: Erythroxylum raimondii; assembly: GCA_027563555.1. Lineage (NCBI taxonomy): Eukaryota > Viridiplantae > Streptophyta > Magnoliopsida > Malpighiales > Erythroxylaceae > Erythroxylum > Erythroxylum raimondii. Next base: position 3,148,767 of record JAOQMN010000009.1, on the reverse strand, counting down.
TGATGTATAAATCTCCTTTATATATGCTCACAATAATGGCTATCAATTAAATAACCTCTAAAATGACACTAAAAGGATCTCTAGTCAAATTAATAAGCCCTCGTTAATCACTAGAAACTTCAATGCAATCATTGCATCTGAAGAAGCTGAAGGAGTCCATGCAAATGAAATTCCTTATCAGGATTTAATGTTATGCCTATATGATGTTGAGGTAATTGATGTAGCCTAATTTCTTTACATGGAGCAAAACCAGACAAGAAATGATCTTATAAAAAATTGATAGATCTCTTACAAACATTAATTGATTTCAGTAATTCCTCAGTAGCTTCACATTTTTCCATAACTCTTTTTTGTCAAACCACTCATTTGTCTTCACTTATACTAATTCTGAGAAAGTCATTTACCTTTTTAGGTTTAAAAATTTTCTTTTATATGTTCCTAGCTTTGATAATGCTTTATTGGAAGGGATAAGAGTTGAACTGAATGACCCCGAGTAGTACAAATGCTGTCAAAAAATGCTTTTGATCAAGTAGAATCTAAAGCTATTGTATAAGCGCAATGCAAGAAATTTACACCATCTTGTTACAACAACTATAAGTGCTTTAATTTTAGCTCAGAATGAGTTATATAAAAAATCAGTGTAGAATGCTCATTAACAAACAGAAGCAGCTTTATATAACTTCTATAAAGCTCTCTCATTTGATCAATCATTGATGAGACAGAGGTCCAAAATTAATTGGTTAAAGGGTAATGATAGAGGATCAACTTTCTTTCACAAATCAGTTATCTCGAGGAAAGTTACAAAAAAAAATCTAATGTTCAATAATCACATCATTTGCAATCAAGAATTGTTAAAGTCAGAGGCCTTTAATTACTTCTCCAATGTTATAAATGCCCCACTAATGCTCAATCTTCAAGGGAAGTACTAAAAAGTATCATGTGTAGTTTTATTACTTCTCAATAAGCTAAAATACTTTCAAAACTTATTACCAGAGTAGAAATTGAGCAAGTTATTGAAGGTTTGAATCCCCATAAAGGTCTAGGACCAGATGGGTTTAACATGATGTGCTTCATTAAAGCTTGCCTTATCATTAAAGACACAGTACTAGGTGCAGTTCTAGAATTCTTTGATAAGAAAAAAAATACACATAGTGATTAATGGCAACTTCATAACACTCATTCATAAAGGAGTTGAGCAAAAAAGTTTTGGTGATTTCATACCTATAGCTTCTTGTAACCCAATCTACAAGATTATTTCAAAAATATTAGCCAATAGATTAAAGATGATCTTGTTAAACCATATAGATAGTGCTCAAGGGGCTATATTCATGGCAGAGAGATGAGTGACAACATTCTTCTTATACAACAGTTTATGATGGGTTATTAAAACTACATTTTGAAGATTGATATAAAGAAAGCCTATGATAATATTGATTGGACTTTTTTATGCAACATCATAAAGGATTTGAATTTTCTTGATTGTTTCGTTTATTGGATTTCATTATGCTTTTCCACCCCATCCTTTAATATTCTAATCAATGAAGAACTATCAAAATTATTCAAGAGTTTTAAAGGCATTATACAGGGTGACTCTACTTCACTATACTTATTTTCCATTATTGTGGAGGTATCCAACATGATTTTGTGTAAAATTGTAAAGAGGACCAACCATTTCAACTATCATTCTAAGAGCAGGAAATTGGGATTACCAACCTCATTGTTGTTGAATTGATTATTTTAGCTAGGGTGGAAAAATATTTACTCACAGTTGTAATAACGAGTATTAGTTTATTCACCAAGCTGATTGGTCTCCATGTTAATACTGAAAAATCCTCATTTCATATTTTTAGAAGTTTTAAGGATCAGAGAAGTATAGATGAACATATCATTAGTTTTAGAGAAATGTCAGTGCCTTTCACATATCTTGGAATTCCATTAACTTCTTCTAGATTGAGTTATAGAAGTTTTAAACCTTTGATGGATAAAATAAAAGCAAAAATCATAGGTTAGAGAATGAAAACTTTATCTGTCACTGGGAGAGCTTAACTGATTATAGTTGTGCTATCTTTAATCAATATTCATTGGGCAACACATCTTGCTATTTCAAGTGCTATAAACAAAACCATTGATAAAATTCTTAGGAAATTTATCTTGTTTGGTTTAAATAAAGGACGTTATAGATCTGACATTAAATGGTCTGAAGTCTATATGTCTAAAAAGTATGGAGGTTTGAAAATCATTCTGTTAAAACTCTCGAATAATTGTATGACAATCAAGAGATTGTAGAGATTGATTAATGATCATAAGTCTCCGTACATGCATTCTAAATCAAAGATAAGAGCATATGGGAAATTGATCTCACATTAAGAAATGCACCTGCTACTTTAAAGTAGATACTCAAATGGAGAAGCTTCATTAGAATCCACATCAAGAAAGTAGTTTTGAATGAACTCACTGCTTTGGAATGATAGTTGGATACCTCTTAAAATTAATGTTGAATTGAATATATTAAGAAACTTAACTCAAGCTAAGCTTAACCAAAAATACAATGACAAGGAATACGAGTTTTTCTCTTAAGTCATATAGACTTAAGTTGTACATATGTTCCAACCCAAGTTAAATGTAGCTAACATTAAACATTCTAGAGAATTTTCCTTCTTTAGCTGATTGTGTGACGCCCTAATACCCCCTAAGAGGATATACGAATGCACATAAAACAGGCCTAGACAATCCAACAATTCCCAAAGATAGGACAAACATACATCACAATTCATATAGTTACCCATGTTAACAGATATACAAGTCACAAATTACACATATCATATCCATACATTGAAAATCTCATCATAAGTTATGGTTATTAGAGGCCATTTAAATATTAAAATCTTCATAAGTCTTACAAGCATTTACTATGAAATTCCTTCTTAATATTTATGATTACAACACAAAGTTTAGATATAAAATCTTCCAAAATGTTACACGTCCTCTTTTGGCCATTGCGGTTGTCCCAACCTTGCCCTGTTTATCATGACCTACATAAAGGAAAAGCCATCGTGCTAAGCATATAGCTTAGTGGAGAATAGTGATGCAAGATGACGACTACTCACAATAATCGTCTAATATCAACATGCACATGATTCATGACATTTAAGTGATGGAAAAAACATTATAAAATAAAAATCATGAAATATCTTAGTACACATAACAATATTTGAAATGAAATTTAGAGATTATTTAGGATATAATTTTGCATCTTTGCATCATAATAGAACAAATATTAAAACATATATAGAATTGCCTGCTAATTCCTTCAGAAGTGGATAACATGAACAAAACTGAAGATATCTATGATTGGTATCTATAGAAGAGGCAATTGCCTCTAAAATTGAAAAGTGGTAATGTTGAGCAAGCTTTATAATTTATACAACCCTCAATAATCGCAAGCGCATGGGTCATACTTTGTAGTATTGAAGGGTCGATCCCACGAGGAGGGTACTAGCCTAATCCTAAGTTGTCTAAGGCTTATAGAAAATAATAAAAAGAAATAAAAAATATGCAAGTGAATACGAAAAGTAAATACAAGAAATAAATTCAAGAATTGTAACATGAAAATTTCAACAAAACAAAATTAAATTGAGCAGTCACATAGGTCACAATGGAAATCCGTCAAGAGAGTTAATCAGGTTATGAGAGAGGGGAATTTACCTATCATTAATGCTAATATAGCCATTTATGTATTGAAAGGATGTTAGTTCTAGATGGT
>JAOQMN010000009.1:2868887-2879413 GCA_027563555.1 Erythroxylum raimondii | reverse complement strand
ATATAAAAGAATACCTCATAATATATTATTAATAAGTCATAATGTTAGTACAAAAGTCACATATGTCCATTGGCCTAAGGCACACTACTAACACTTTTGTACTTTACTTTCCATTATTGTACTATGTAAGGTTGTTATTTAAAAGTTGTTTGTTTTGTTCTTCCTTGCTTGGCCTATTAAAGCAAAGTTTTTCTTCCTTTATAATCACGTCTTATTCGCGCCATCAATAATATGAAGTGTATTTTCTATTTTATGGCTTTCTTCTAAGTTTTCTCTCTCTTAAAAGCTTGATTCATGAATAATATAGATCTAGCCATACAGAAAGACAAGTATACTTTACACTTGCCTCTCTTTTGAAGATCCCATGTATGAGAAAGTCTTTGACTGTAAATCCTATTTGAGGTCTAAATTATTCAAGATAGGATTGGTCAATTTACATTCCTAAAAGGTAGGCCTTGAGAGTTGAAGCTCGTGAAGAGTAAAAGGGCTTAAGTCTCAACTAGCATAACTAGAATCTCAGCTATAGTCAATCCTAGGAGGAGACACTGAGAAGTGCTTAAAAGAAGAATTAAAGGATAAATTGGTCTGTTTGGCTGTCTCTTGAAAATATATGTGGCTAATATAAACTTATTTTTATGATTTTTTTACTAACTGATAAGTTTAGAAATATCTAGAAACAAGCATTGACATTTTGATTTTCGTTAATAGATAATTTCATATTAAGTTGCAAGTTCCATAAACCTAATCAATACCCTCAATATTGAGCTTTAGGTAATTTATAAATGAGTTAATTGACATGAGATTTAGATGGAGTATTATTAGTATATTATACTGCAAAAACATATTGCAATTGATATCATGTTTATTGGTAAATCGAAGCAGAATATGATCTTATATGTACGAAATAAATACAAATTTTCTATAATATGATTAGCATGTAAAATATAATAGAGTATGAATCATAATTCATACTTTATAGTGAAGCTTGATTCTTGTTTTATTATTTCCCTTGAACCGTTTCAAAAGTCAACTCATCTCAACTACCATAGTTGGATATGCATTAGACATCTAATGGTAACTCTATAATTGTTGTGGAGAGGATTAAGTAAGAAGTATTAGCTCCTTTAAAGTCTAAATCTATTTATAATAAAACTTAGACTTTTAGCAATTTAAATCAAATAAAATTTTATTTTTAATTAATATTTAATGAAAATTAAAATTAATTATAATTGAATACCAATTGGACCTAAATAAGATTCAATATCTCATATTTAAATATAAAAATTTTCAGATTTACAATTAAGTCAAACTATTTTAAAATTCCTTTTCTTTTTCAACCTCTTTTTGTGTATGACCTATTAAGTTCTTAAATAAGTTAACACTGGATATAAATTCTAACCCTAAGGGTATATTTGGTTGAGGGTTTATTAATAGAAAGGAATAAAATGTAATACTATTATATTGTTTGGGAGGAGAATTTAAAATGGAATGGAATGTGATAGAAGAGGAAGGTTTCATATTATATCTCGCTTCACTCTAAACAGTAAAAATAAAATAAAAAAACCTCCGATTTGGAGGGTTTAAGATGGAATGTAAAATGATAAACAACTTTACACTATATTATATTATAAACCCTTCAACCAAACAACATTTCACTATATTACAATATGAATTCTTCTATCTTTCTCAAACAACAATTTTATAATATTACATCCATTTATGTTCCATTCTATTATAAACTATTTCTTTTTATTTTATTACATTCAATTTCATTAAAAATTTTAGGTCTAACTAAACATAACGTAAATCATATTTAGGATTAGATAAATTAAAATTTTTTAATTCATCTTTAATTATCCATAGAAAAACTTTATACCCATATATCAAAATTAGTACAAATCATGGTATTACTAAAAGAGTGGTTTAGAGAGAGAGTTTTATAAGATACAAGATAGCTTTAAATAATTATATTATTAAACTTCAACCAACGGAGTAGCTTTAAGACATAAATCAACATCGTTATAATTTTAACACCATCACATAAATCTTCCATTGAAATACTAATTACATCACTCGTTGTGAATGAGAAAGTTCATTATTTCTATATTTTTAGATAAGATCTTAACTTTTCAATAAGTGGATCTTGTGAGTTGTGAGTGACACATTAATGTTTACCTATATAGAATGTGATTACATCTTTTTCTTCTTGGGGCGACGAGTTCATTGAAGAATTACTCTTTTCTTTTTTTCTTTTCAGAAAATGGAAGTTCGCACCGCAAGTCAGGAAACGGAAACCGTAATATAAGGCAACTTAAGGCATAAGAGGATATCATAAGAACAGAGACAGGAAATGAAACAATGTACATAATGGGCACAGGAACTAACAAATCTATGAAAGGTAGGGAATCAACAGAAGGTCTCCAGACAGTTTTAGGAGGGAGTGGAGAACAAGAAGGCAAGGGATTCGGTCTACAAGAGCTGACGGGGTCAATCAACCCCGCTGGAGATGGTTCCAACCGACTAGTACTCTTACGTGTTGAAAGTCAAAGTGCTTTAAGTCAGAGATCAAAGTGGGACCCATAATAAAAGTGTTGACTAAAAGCAACACTTGAGTCTGTCTGTCAGTTTTCCTCTTTTGCCCTTTTCTTTATTTTGACATTTCACTACCCTATCTAACCACTTTCCATCGCTTTTGGGCCACCTTTTGCTTTCTTTCAACCCACATGGACTCCGTCTCCGGTTCTGATCTGTCCGCCTGATTAGTTCACCTCATCCCTTCAGCTTCTGATCCAATCCTACGTTGAAAAGGTTGCTTTCTGGTTTCTTCTCATCCCGTCGTTCATTGTTGTCCACCATTCAACGAAGAAAGTGAAGCAAACCTGCTTGTAATCAATAAGCATTGACTCACATCATTACTAATTCTAAGGATGATGTATACATACAATCTTACGGTGGGTTGGAAAGTGTATCTCTCCCATTTCAAAATCTTAAGATAAAACATATTATATAGTTCATTTCATTTTCTGGGGTGTGTTTTCTTAGTATAGGGTGATGTATTAAACAAAGTTTGATACTTTGATGGACCAAAAGTGACCAAGATGTAGAATGGAAGGAAAAGAGAAGTGAAGTTTGACAGGTAATAAAAGAGGAAATCCAAAATTTTTCTTACAGAGCAAATGTCATCATCCAAGCATATCTTTCACATCTTCCACATCCCTTCACTTTCTCACCAAAATCCAAATCTAAATCTAAACTCAAAATTTTAACACACACTACTATTAGTCTATTACTACTTTACACCTTGGTCTTCTTGTAAAGTCTCAACCCCCCTCTTTTATTGCCGAGTCCATTGCACCGTTTAGAGACTTGACAAACCCTCCCTCTCTTCTGTCTTTCTCCCTCTAAGTTTTTACTGTTGATTTATGGCCAAGGGAAGAAGTGGACTTTCCATTGATTCAGATCTAATCTTCAGTACTGGTAACAACTGTCTTAATTCTTTCCCTGAAGAACCAGAAACCAAGTGTAACAACAAGAAGCTATTAATTCTACTACAACAGCCACTTGCACTGCTGCTATGATGGATTCTACTCCTACTAGGTCTTCTCCTCCTACCACAACCATCCAATTCCCAGTCAACCTTCACTCTTCTCACGACCATCTCGACCATGATCATTCTCCTCTTCATCCTCTTTCCTCTGATGATGACAAACGGGCGGTCATCCGTGAGACCATGGACTTCTTCGCTGACAATAAAATGCTTGTTGATGTAGTTAAGCCCACCAAGGACCAAACCGATGATTTGGAGGACGACAATAGTCGTGGCTTGGAGTTAATCGTTAACGTAAGTCTCCAACAATTAATTTGCCACTTAGTTAATGTTTTGGTTATGCAATTCTTCAATTTCTTTCTTCGTTTTTAATCGTATTGATTACTTTTTAGTTCTGTCTATAGACTGGCTTGAATCTTCTCACTACCAATACTAGCACTGACCAATCTGTGGTGGAAGATGGGATGTCTTCAAACATGGAAGATAAAAGAGCTAAGAGCGAGGTAGTCATCAGAAAAAGATGGGATTCATGAATCCGTCGATTTCCATTTGATGTTGATACACGTTACTTAGCTACTTGCTATTTTGGGCAGCTGGCAGTTCTACGCGCCGAGTTAGAAAGGATAAAGATGGAGAATTTACGATTGCGAGACATGGCAAATCAGGTTACTAGCAACTACAACACGTTACAGATGCAATTAGTGACGCTTATGCAGGGCCAAAAGACTTCTGAAACGAATGAAGAACATGGCCAAGAGAAAAAACATAGCGGAAATGGAGTAGTACCTAGACAAATTGTGGATCTTGGTCTAGCAGCTGCTGGTGCTAATGCTGACGAGCTTTCCCTTCCTTCGTCCGTAAGAAGAAGCTGCGACCGGTCAAGATCCCCCGGAAATAATGCAGAGAATGGGAAAAATAACAAAGAACTGATGGTACTTGATGAAGATAGGAAGGGGTTGGATAGAGGAATCGATCAGAGAGAGGACGGCCCAGATCAAGGATCACAAAGTTGGGGGCCTAGTAAGATTACAAGATTCAATTCCTCCAAAAGCATTGATCAAACAGAAGCCACCATAAGGAAAGCACGTGTATCTATTAGGGCTCGATCAGAGGCTCCTTTGGTACTGTGAATTGTGTATTAGAGAAGTTTATATACCTTTAATTTTTCCTGCACATTTTATGAATTTGAGGAATTTTTTATAGATCACTGATGGATGTCAATGGCGAAAGTATGGACAGAAGATGGCAAAGGGTAATCCATGTCCTCGAGCTTATTATCGGTGTACCATGGCTGCTGGTTGTCCAGTTCGTAAACAGGTAATTTTTCTTTTGATTTATCATATTCTGTTTGAAGTTAAACTACTTATTGTCGTTTTCAGTTAAGACCAAAAAGTTGTCTACTGCTTTATCTGCTTTTAGTTGTTCGTTAGTACATTATCCAGTTGACATTTTGCAAAAGGAACAGATACCATGCTGCTTTTAATGACTATTAATGTTAGATAAAGAACTAGAAGATTTCTAGGATTTCTATTTTAGTGCTGCTATTGATCTATCCTGAGGGAAACCCACGTTTGGAAAGCTGTTTTAAAGCCCATCTTTGAGAAAATTGTCAATCATGGCATAACTCTTCCGACTCCTGGATTTGAAGCGACATGTGAAACCTTTTTAACAGGTACAAAGATGTGCAGAAGACCGAGCAATCCTCATAACAACATACGAAGGTAGTCACAACCATCCTTTGCCACCGGCAGCCGTGGCAATGGCATCAACCACTTCATCGGCCGCAAGAATGTTGCTGTCAGGCTCAATGTCTAGTGCTGATGGACTATTGAACTCAAATTTCCTCACCAGGACTCTGCTCCCATGCTCCTCTAGCGTGGCCACCATTTCAGCTTCAGCTCCATTTCCTACAGTCACTCTAGACCTAACACAGAATCCAAGCCCTTTACAGGTCCCTAGGCAATCAACACAATTCCAGGTTCCATTTCCAAACCTTGCTGATGCCCCAGCAGCAGCATTGTTACCTCAGATTTTCGAACAGGCACTTTATAATCAATCAAAATTCTCTGGTCTACAAATGTCTCAAGACATGGAATCTAACCAACTAGGTCAGCCATCACAGCTAGCAGCAACGCAGCTGACTTCGTTGGCCGATAGTGTAAGCGCCGCAACAGCTGCCATTACGGCGGATCCTAATTTCACTGCAGCTCTAGCGACAGCGATTACGTCCATAATAGGTGGTTCCCACCCCAAAAACACCAGTGGTACCGCCAACGTTACAACTACCAGCAGCAACAACGGAAAATTGGCTTCAAGCAGTAACAATAATAATGGAAGCAATACAATTCCCAGTTCAAGTATTCCAGGGAAATAAATGATTGTGGATTTTCTTTCAACTTCTGCTTGTCACTGTTTCAGCTGGCACCTTCTTTGGCTACTTTCCTGGAGGAGAAAAAACAAATATATACATGTTCATTACTTGATTCTTTTTCCTTTGGGATATGAATTAATCGCTATTCTTTGTTATTTCAATAAATTCTTTTCAATTTTATTCCGATATAAATAAACTAAAACAGAATACGAGTTGGTTCTGTCTGAATCTGTTGAGGCTGGACACCGTTACTTTGATCCATGGTCTGAATGACTTTAACTAGAGAATACCTGCAAAACAATGAAAGGCATACCGGAGGTTATTTGCCGGCAGGCCCCTCCGACGCTCAAGTCGTACCAACCGAGCGCCTTTATTCGGTCAATCACCCCCCACTCCTCCCTAGTAAGGGACACATTTGAAATGTCATTCCATCGCTCGGCCAGATGATATCTCCACTGCCTGGATTTAAAGGAAGATCCCGGGGGCCTCACAAAGAAGTACTTTGTCCTCCAAACTTGGACCTTGGAAGCTGTTCCAGCAGGACGATAGCGTGCATCTCTATACTGGAGATGAGGGATCCCGGCCCCAACACTTGAGCTCTGGTTCATTTTCAAAAAAATACGTACTAGGTCTAGGTCTTCTCTTATGAATAGGAAGCCACCATCTATGAATGGCCCGTCTGTGCCTCTACGCCTGGGCTTGGACCTGGGCCTAGCACGACCAACTTAACGACGAGTAAAGAAGAATAGATATAAGAAGGCTATTTAGTTGGTCTACTTCAACATGGTCCCTGGATTTAGAGAGAGATGTTTTGTATTCATTTAAGGGCTGTCAATGGCTTTTCGTAAGATTGTGTGCGTGGAGCCAAACCCACAAAGATTGGAAGAGATAAAGAAGGAAAATTAGCCCCATTGAATTTTTTCCCTAACCCACAAAGATTGGAAGAGATAAAGAAGGAAAATTAGCCCCATTGAATTTTTTCCTTAGCTGGAGTAACGTGTGGCATGTAGGCAGTCTTAAATCTGCTTGTAGTTGAGTATAATGCTTTACATTTATTGTTATGGAGATTCATGCCTGCGGTATTAAAACACTTAAGCAAAATATTTTCAGAATCACCCATTGAGAAATGAACAAGATTCAGTTCTACACTTTGAGATTAGATTCACAGGCCCGCTTGTAAAATATATTCCTCCCAACACTGAAATTAAGACCCTGAGCTTGAACTAACAAGCTATGCCTTTCTACTGTATTTAGTCTTTCCCTGCTTGTTGGTAAAATAGCATATTGCTGCTTCTTGCAGTTATCTTATTTTTGGGTGCTTGTACAAAATCTCCACGTTTGTCAGTGGTTACAGAATACATGGAAATTGTTGAGATGAGTTGTCTTGGGCAGCCTAAAGTATTGAAATTGGCAGAGGAATTGGCGATGGCAGTGAAGGTAAGGAGGAAGAAGAAAGTGAAGAGAAAGTCAATTGGGTTCAAATGCAAGTGGAAATTGAAGATGATGATCCTAAACACAATTCAACAATGCTTGGATCAAGGTAATGAAGATACAAGTAAGGTGGATGAAGCACAAAGCAAAGCAGAATTGAAAATGAAAGAAGTAGGTGATCAGATGCATAATAGGATTGAGGATCAATGTTCAGTTACTTGACAGTTAGTTACTTAGAAGGAAGTAACCAGGAAGGAAGTAACCGAAAGTGCAGAGAAAAAACCAGCAGAAGATTGAAGCAGATTTCGAAAGGTTTAATTAGTAGAATCAAGTTTAGTGTTAATCAAGTGTTAATCCACAACTGACAATCAGATTTGGAGGTCAGTTTTTGTTCCATGAAGAATCAAGTTGCAGCTGAAAAATGTGTGCTGCTTATGTTGTTGAAGTTTCAGCTTTTTCAGATTTTCCATTGTTAGCTTAAGACAAAATGAAGTTGCTTTTGTGTCTAGCCAAATCAGGAAATATCTGTACTAGTTTTATTTATCAGTCCAAGTTTTTATCTTTCAGTTTAGAATCAAAGATGTAGCAGAACATGGAAGAGTTAAGTATAAAGCTCCACTTTTCTTTTCACTTTCGTATGAGTGAATGGATGTATGAGAGAAAAACCAAAAATCTCAATACAAGTTCATCATCATTCAAGTTTCAGTTCTTCTGTTATATTATTCCTTTTGATTTTGATTTTGATTCTTAATAGCAAGTTAGTAGTTGAATAGCTGAAGTGAAAAAGTGCATTAGTGGTGCTGTTCTGTTTTTTTAAATCTGAAGCTTGTTTCATATGAAAATCTCAAAACTTCCCAATATACTCTTTTTCAAATCAGTCACTTTGTTCTGCCTTGCTTTGTCCATTTTGTTGAGTTTTCAGAAGTAAATCTAGTACACCAAGGAGTGAGTAGCTGAAGTGGTGTTTATACATTCGGAAGTTGCAAAACCAGAATTTTTCCACTGTTCTATTCAGTAAAGCTTCATTTTTTTCATTACACAAAACCAAACACCTTACATACACTGATTCATGAATGACTTAAGTTACAAACTAGGAGGAGCATTTTACATTCAGATTGCAAAACAGAGGAGACAGAAGGTGCGAGTTTTCCAGCTGAAGGAGTTTTGCTGAACAGAGCACACCAGGTGTTCTATACTTTGTCTCATCCTATATTCAAGCTTGACAGGTTGTTGGCTGAAGGAGGCTTCCTCAATCCTTGGAGGGGCGCCTTTCGAATGGTGTTTCGGAGAGGAAGAATAGGAGTATAATGGAGATGGCTAGATCAATGATGATTGGGATGAAAGTGCCAAGGAAGTTTTGGACTGAAGCATGCAATACAACAGTGTACATTCAGAACCGATTGAAGACTAGAGCATTGGATGGAAAGACTCCATTTGAAGTTTGGTTTGGAGTTAAACCAAAAGTGCAGCACTTGAGAGTCTTCGGATGCATTGCTTATGTTCATATACCTGAAGCTAGAAGAACCAAACTAGATGAGAAGGCAATCAAGGGGGTAATGATGGGTTATAGTGGAGAATCAAAGGGGTATCGGATCTACAATCCAGAAACTGAAAAAATGCTGGTCACTAGAGATGTAAAGTTTGATGAAAATGAGACATGGAAGTGGAATGAGCAGATTGATGGCAGACCATGGACTGTTGGTGTTGAATTTCCAATGGCTGATCCGAATGAAGATGAAACAGCAAGAGAAGATGCAGATGAAGATGATAATAATGCAGATGATGATCACAACCGTGGAGATGATGGAACTCAGGAGGAGTCACCACACACGGATGCATCAAACAACAGTGACAGCAATGAAAGTCAGGAGGAGAATGTATCAAGTCCAGAAAATGGAGGCTCATCAAGCTCCAGTAGTGCTCACAAAACAAGGGACTTGGCATCAATTTATAGAGAAACTAACCCTATTTTTGATTTCAGGTACAGCAATGAGGATGATGAAGAACCAGATGATGCATTAATCATTATTGAATCTGCTTTAAATATTGCATCAGAACCGAAGACCTATAAGCAGGCAATCAAGCATGAAGTATGGAGGAGAGCTATGGATGAAGAAATCAAAGCAATAGAGGAGAATGGGACTTGGCTGCTGGTTGATCTACCATCGGCTGAAACTAAAATTGTTGACTCAAAGTGGATTTTCAAGGAGAAACTCAATCCGGATGGCTCAATCAACAAATACAAAGCAAGGCTAGTTGTAAGAGGATACAAGTAAGAGTATGGAGTGGACTACACCGAAACCTATGCTCCAGTTGCAAGGTTAGACACAGTGAGGATGCTATTGGCACTAGCTGCAAACAATGGGTGGAAAGTGCATCAAATGGATGTCAAGAGTGCTTTCTTGAATGGGATGCTAGATGAAGATGTCTATTTGAAGCAACCAGATGGCTATGTGAAGAATGGTGAAGAACATAAGGTGTACAAGCTTGTAAAAGCTTTATATGGGCTGAAACAAGCTCCAAGGGCTTGGTACTCAAGAATCAACAAGTATTTGATGCAAAATGGTTTTGAGAGGAGCAAAAGTGAAGCAACATTGTATGTCAAGACCTACACTGAAGGTAAACTAATTTGCTCACTATATGTTGATGATTTGATGATTATAGGGACTGAAGATAAGCTTGTAAGTGAATTCAAGGAGTCAATGCAATCAGAATTTCAAATGACTGATTTGGGAAAGATGAGTTACTTCTTGGGATTAGAGATTCAACAAAGGATGGATGGCATCTTCATTCATCAAAAGAAATATGCCAAGGAGTTGCTTGATAAATTTGGGCTGAAAGATAGCAATGGTATGACTACACCTATGGAGCATCAATTGAAGTTGGAGGCAACCAAACCAGGTGAACAATTCGATGAAACTTACTATAGGAGCATAATCGGATCACTCATGTATCTAAGTGCATCTAGACCCGACATTGCTTGTGCAATTAATATGTTGGCTGCTTTTAATCATAATCCCTCAAGATATCATGCATTGTATGCTAGAAGAGTGTTGAGATATGTTAAACATACAGTTGATCATGGCATATGGTATGGAAAGAGAAAGAATGTGGAATTATATGTGTTTAGTGATGCAAGCTATGCTGGAAATGAAGATTGCAAGAGTAGGAGTGGAT
>JAOQMN010000009.1:2537047-2548924 GCA_027563555.1 Erythroxylum raimondii | reverse complement strand
ATGGTGGAGAACAAGATATGTAATGACCAGTCTTTACTCTATGAAGTATATGCGGCTTTTCTAGAAGTGAAAGAGAAGTGGCAAGAAGCTTATAGAGTTTATCAGATTGGCATTTCTAGGTCTCACTCTCCTTCTCCAATGTGTCTCATTGTCAATTTAAGTTAAACCTTTGCCTGACTTTTTGGTTATCACGATGGGATAACAGGAAGGCCAAACCTCTAGAGAGGTTGAAGAATGCCCAAACATTGTTTCTCAATCGAATCTCTGAGAGAGTAAATGCTTGTTCAATTCCAAAGGTCTGCAACTGACTCCATAATAGGAAAAACCGAAGGGAATTCTAATTGCTGCTTTATTTCAATTCTTTTCATGTTTTGCTCTCTTTTTCTGTTGCCAAGAGTTGTTTACTTCTTGTCCAATTAACTGAAAACAATGTTATTTACTGTCAAGTGCTGTAAATGAGTCCTAAATCCGTGGCTGTCCCATTTTTCTTCAAAATGGTTTGATCCAAGTGCTAGAGAGGTGCAATTTATTGTAATGTGATGTTGGTTAAAACACCAGCCCCACTCACCCACTTATAATTTAATAATCATTTGATATGCAATTCCTGCTTGCTCTTGCCATTTACTTCCAAAGTTTATTACTTTTGCTAAACATTTGAATGTATGCTTTTCATTACGGAAAGAAAAACCTTGCACTTCCACATCCTTTGGAGCACATTTTATTTATTACGTCACCAGTTTGACGCATGGAAGAATTATCTACTTTGACATTTTGTCATGATAGATCAACAAACAAGACTGACCTTGTTATTTCTTTTCTTTTCCTAAGAAGAAAAAGTTATTTTCTGCAATTTTTGCTTAGTTAAGATTTTACATGTTGGACTTCTGAGGATTGGTCTTAATCTGCAGGGTGAGGAAAAAATACCCATTGAATTGGAAACGAAGATTAACCCATGGTCCCCCTCCACCATGAAGGAGTTACTTCATAAGTTGAATCCTAGAATAAAGAAATATGAAGTACGTCAATCTGTTTGCTGCTATTTGCAGTCTTATGCTTTGAACGATCAGAATACTTTGATATCTAACAATAGCTTTCTTCTTGCTGGTTTTAGGGATATTACTCCAGTAATAAAAATTATTCTGGAAAAATGGCCTTGTCTTCTTTAAGGAACTCATCAAGAAATAAGGTTCTTGAAATAGGTGATTCGATTTCTTGAACTTGCACTGGTATCCCAAATTACTTCAGGAGTTTTTCATTATAGTTCTTCATGTTTGGGAAGTAAAGGATGTCATTTAATATGCTTATAAATTGAAGTGATAACCATGAGTTGATTCTCTACATTGTTAATTGTATAGAAAGCACAGATAAAAGTGCAATAGAAGTTTTTGCAATCGTAAATTTTTTATTCGACATGTATGATAAACAGCAGTAGTCACTGGTGCCCACAAATCATTCGTGGGTCTGTTTTCCACTATCACAAGCATTGGCCTTTGCTCTAACTACAAGCACAACAGATGAACATATGATGCATAGAATAGTAAGTTTGTTACAGCAAGATTTCAATGCCCCATAATATTTAGAGGGGCAGATTTCATGTCTGCTTGTGATTGTATCTGATTTGGGAATATTATACAAAGTTCAAAATACCAAGTCTGAGCTTCTAATTCTAACCCTAATGCGTTATCTGCAGGTGGAAAAAAGTACCAAATCAAGGGATGTGCTGGTCAAGGAGGTTTTGCTCAAGTATTTAAAGCATATGTCAACAGTAGTCCCGATGATGTTGTTGCATTAAAGGTTATTGCTTCTTTTACTTGAAAATAATCACAGACCAGCATGATGGAATCACCTAAACTATCTGACATTTCTCGCAGATACAAACGCCTCCATTTCCTTGGGAATTCCACATGTATCGCCAGCTTGATCAGCGGATCTTAGATAAGCAAGTGAGCATTTGGGTGACCTTTTGTTAATTTTTGCTGTTGTAGATCCATACTCATTGATACTGAATTTTCATTAGAGGTCAAGCTTTGGTTCTGCTCATGCTGTCCATCTTTATGCGGACTATAGCATACTGGTGTGTGACTATCTATCCCATGGGACACTTCAGGTACCGTAGATATTCCCTTTCTGCTTTCTTGTTGAGCAGCTCCAATGTGAAAATTATCATGTGGCCTTATTTGACACAACTGCTTCCTTGTAAACTCTTCCAGGATGTCATAAATTCTTATGCTGTCATTGGCAAGTACATGGAAGAGGTTCTATGCATGTATTATACTGTGGAAATGCTTTACCTCTTGGAAAATTTGCATCGTGTTGGCATCATTCATGGTGATTTCAAACCTGACAATCTGCTCATTCGCTATTCAAGGTGAATTCGACTTGTTTTACCATTTATCACATCGTAATTGAAAATGTGAATGGTGATAACCATCCCTTTAATATTGTCACTTTTCTTTTCTTGGTAAATTTTCAAGGGAAAAGACCTAGGAGAACTGTTTTATTTGTTCATATTTGTTTGTCCAAGAAGAATTAATTAAATGAATGACCCTGTAGTTTTGCACATCAAATTTGGAATCTAATGAATAATAAAAAGTTTACTTATGCCAGGGATGAGCTTACAGAAAATGGTTTTCATGATCGAAGTGGTCCCTGGAATGATCAGGTAATAGTTAACGGTTGAATTTTGATCCCCGAATTTTAATAGCTCTAAAACTTTTTTCCCACAGGGTCTATGCCTTGTAGACTGGGGTAGGGGAATAGATCTCAATCTCTTTTCTAGCGAAATAGAGTTTGAAGGAGATTGCAGAACTTCTGGTTTCCGTTGTGTTGAAATGCAAGAGAAGAAGCCCTGGAAATTTCAGGCCAGTATGTAGTTGGTGTGGCTATTATGAACTTCAGAAGCTCATCTAAATTCGCAACTCATTAGTCATTTGTTGAATTCGATTCAGGTGGATACATACGGCTTGTGTGTCGCTGTACATATGATGCTGCATAATTCTTACATGGGAATTGACAAAAAGGCTACATCGGATGGTGGTTACATTTATTTGCCGAAAGCATCCTTCAAAAGGTAATCACATCTACATGAACGCGATTGTAATCCGTGGAAGGATGTTTTCTATATTCTTTTGTTTACAACGAAGAGTCATTTAGATGGTATTGTAATTTTGTAGTTTCATCTCAGATTATCGTGATTTTTTTGGTGTTTTTGCTTATTGATTCAAATTACTTGGTTACAATTGCCTCAGATATTGGAATGTCGAACTGTGGAGGAATCTCTTTACTAAGCTTCTTAACAATAGCCATGGAAGTGACAAGAATCTGTTGCAGGACCTAAGGGAATCCTTCCAGGGTTACTTGTGTTCTAACCCTCAGCTCCTAAAGAAACTAAAAGACTTGCTCACAAAGCAAAGGCTTTCCTTGTGTTCTGCTTAGTGTGTACATGATCAGTGTTCTCCAGAATCTTTACAATCGTCCTGGATCCGAGTGTTAAATGCGTAGAAAGTGTAGGCTGGCGAGACGCATTTTCTAAAAGATAAAATATTACATCCTTGTAGCATATTTACAACTCTTCTTGACTACTCAAACTGTTGTCCTCTTCAAACTGTAATACTAAAAGTTAAAACACATGTAAATTGGATAATACTTGCTATTGGGCAATCTCCGTTATCGCACAATCTCCGTTATGTTTCATTGCTTTTTTCTCTTTTTGGTTCTAAAGGTTCTATACTCTTAAGCTTTCTTAGCATTGGCCTCTTCTATACTTGTTAGCACCCTAGTTGCTCCACAAAAAACTTACGATTTGAGTAGAGTTCTAAAATGGCTATCTGAAGGAAATCTGAAAGGAAGAACAAGGGTAATAACTTGAACTCTTCAATTCCAATTTGATGATTATACTTTTTTGAAATGTTAGAAGGTTCAATTGTTCTAAGAAACAACAAAGTTTGCAAGGCCATATACTTGACATTAAGCCTCTGCTAATTGGTTTGCTAGAAAGAAAGCTAAAGAAGAACAATTGTAATCACTTGAATTTCCTTTAAAGTCACTAGAAAATAATTACCAACCATAATACACACTTAATGATAGAATTGACATAATTTTTGTTCCAAATAATGTTGATATTCAACACTTTATTACCGCTGACCAATTGATCCATTTGTTAGTAAGTCTTCAAGGGAAAGGATTAGTTTTTCCTTAGAATTTTTATTTATTTAAGGACAAGCATAAGCTTAAGAATGAGGATATTTGATGTACATAAATACATATATTTTCTTAAGAGTTTTACTTGATTTTCATACCAAATTACCTTTTTTTGTTTTTATTAGTAATTGTGATAAATTAACCTTGAGATGAAATTGTTCAAGAATTGGATGTTATTTAAAGAAAAAAATGAAGCAAATTACAATTCTAGGGGGAAAATAGTTTAGCGCATACTAATGTACCAGTCCGTGTCCTATATGGAACAAGTGTAGCAAGAGGCATGACCTAGAATATAGCTTGCAGAGTGATTGTATGGCGCTAAAAAAAATGGCAGAGCAATACTGCCTAAGCTATGGTCATGTTTGGTACCATATATTAATAAAAAAGAAGATCCATAGTGAAAGAAGGCATCTATATAACCACAATTATAAGACCAATCATATATCCTATTTAGTACTTTGTCCAGAAGAATTCTTTCAGTTCCTTTTTGAACAAGTAAATTGAAAACCATTTGTAACTTTTGTTGAAGATCAAAAAGAACTTTGACAATGTGTGTTGGAAATACTGCAAAAAATTCGCGAACAAAAGAAAACAAGACACAAGAATTTAACGTGGTTCGGCCTTAATCTTGCCTACGTCCACGGACTTCTAATACTTCCACTACTATGAAAACATTAGTACAAAACCTCACAAGGAAAAATATACCCACAAACTTTTGAGGTGTGTAAACCTCAAAAACTACTCACGACAAAACTACTCAATTTTTCTTCACGTTGATGGCTTACACACAACTACAAAAAAGCCACAACATTTTCTTTTCTTTCTATTCTTTCTTTTCCTTCTTATTGTCGTGTTCTGCCTCTCACACCTAGCCCTAGTTATGGTACAATTCTCAAGTTGGCAAAAGGCCAACTTGTCCACTAATTGGGCAAAGTCAATTTGCCTACCTCCAGTCACTAAGTCGGCAAAAAATAATTGCCGTGTACACTTTTATTTTTCCTCCTTTTCAATTGTTACCATTCAAAATTGACCAAGAAACAATTCAGTCTAATACCTAACAGTACAAAGGTTTATGGCACAGTTTACAGTCTGTTGCCTCGAAATAATTTGTGTACTAACCAATTTTTCTGCAACTGATATGTATTTTGGATGTTGTAACCTTAATCGCTAGAGCGAAGAGGAGAAAATCTTCAAGTAAAATGCACGTAACTTAGCATTGTCAAAAATGGTGTTAAGGATAGCTTCTCCTGCCTATTTTTAGCAAACCATCCCATTACAGGGGAAAAAAACCGAGAGTTAGTGAAAAGAGCAATGATATGAATACCGTACCGAACTTGGTATTGAATTGGATTCTGATACAGTACTATACCGGTACCGATTAATATCAGATATCGTTTGGAGTAATTTTTTAAATTTATGAAATAGTCTTTGAATTTTTTTAAAATTACAAAATAGTTTATTGGTATATTGTAATGTATACTTTATAATTTTACATCAACTATATCTTCAAAAATGATAATAATAAAAATTTTAAATAACAACATTTTATTTATTTTTATTAACATTAATTTTTAAATATTTCACATATAAATAATAACTATAATTAATATAAAAAAAGGGCATTTAATCATCATATAAATATAAAATTAAGAACAATACAATACAATTTCATCTTATATCAAATAATAATTACATCAAAACATCAAATAAAAAGAACAATAAATATTCTTAACTCTCTAACAATTACAATTTGGAGTAAGAGTTTGTGACAAGGAAACAACCAACTAAAAGTGAAACCTGAAACAAAAACATTTATAATTACGTTGCATATATAGAAGTTAGCATATACATCAAATATAAGTAAAATTAAAAAAAGTGGAGAAACAAAAATGTGGAACTTCATTCAATTATCTACGAGGAGATACCCTCTATAACTACATTGATCTCAATTCTCATTTGGTACAAAATTCTCATCACTAAGATGAGTCTTATCATTCAAAATCATTGCACCAAATAACATGTTAGTGCTTTCTCATCGAAGATTATCTTCCAGGTCACTATCGTTTATCAAATTTGGTTCTTTAGAAACCCAATCTACTAAAAAATCGATATTATCAATGCTAATTGGATATGTTGAACTTCTTGTTCTATTAAGAGTCCTAGTAAACAATAAATTTTAATTATTAAAAAGTACATCTAACTTAATAATGATAATAACTTACATTTCTCGAAACTTTAAATTGTATCGAACAAAGACTAAGTCATTCAATCTCTTGTGCTCCATTCTATTCCTTTTCTTGTAATAAATCAAATATGCTCTAGTTCCTTTCACAGCCTCCTGCGCCCATATATTGACTTAGAATTCGAATTGCAAACATTTGCAATTCTGGAACGCCATTTCTGAATTAGTCATACCAAGAAAATGTCAGTCGTAAGATAACAAAAGTAACATTATATACAAAATAAAGTGATAATTAATTTGCAACAAGTAACAAAGGTCAAAAAATATTTGGAATAAGTTTTGCTCTCTGTCAAATAGTAATTAGCATCCCAAAATCTCCAAAAAACTACTTATAAATCTTCATTTGTGAGCTTAGATGATCTTGCATCATCTCATGGGCAACAACTGCCGTAATAGTTAGTAACATTCCCCTATTAACTTCAGTTTTCTTTGTCAAACCTTGTCTGAAATAGACACTAAGATTAAAAAATGCCTCAACGGCAAACAACGGAGAGTAAAGTTATCTTTCTCATCTCTCATTAATGACTACAAGATAAGGTATGTGCAAATAAGGCCTATTTTTTATATTAGTCTCGATTGCTTCCTTCGCCCTCTCTATAATGTGATAAAAATAACTCATTATTGTCTTTTCATCACTATCAATCAAATAAAGTACCCTTACTATAGGCTCACAAACTCGAATAACAAATTAGCATTGGGACCAAAATTTAGTATCTTCAAGTATAAATTTGAAAACCTTCAATCCAGCATTATACCTAGTATGGTGAGATGTAACTCATTTATCACTTGTAAATATCTGTCTCAACTTTTTCTTTATCATAATAAAACACTAAAGTGATAAAAAATTTGTTGCAAATCTTGTAATATCATTGGTAAAATCCTTTCGTATTAAATTCATGACCCATGCACGATTATAAAAGAACTTGGTCATCTTTTTGGCTTTCTGCACAGTCTTATCATTAATAAGAAAATACCTAACATCTCTTATATTTTTTCAGCATTAAGTAAATGCAATATATAGTGCAAGAAGTTTAAGAAAAAGAGTTATACTTGTTTTGTAATCTTTTACCCGCTGCTTCATTCATAACTTCATCGAATATTTCAAATAAAGTATCAATATTTCTAACAAGGCTTTATGTATTAATAAACTTGAAAAAACATTGAGCCTTTTGCAGAATAAACCAAAAAATTAATAATAGGCTCATGTCTCCTACTTGTCCAACCATCACGCATAATCAAACACACATAAGTAGCACAACTCATTATTCTTTCTTCCGAACAACTTTTAATTTCATAAATTGAGCAACTCAAAAGTTTACCTTTGTAGTCATCAGTAGAAGGAACTTTATATCACAGACTATAAGAGGCTATAACATCCACCATAGACTGATAATAATAAGATGGGGAAACATTAAATGCTTCACCTTAATCATACCACTATCTAATCATTGTCATATCTACATTGTAAGTCGTTTCTCTTTATTACATGGTATTACAAATTGAAGACTGAGCTCCAGAAGTTGTTTGTGATGCAAAAAAAATTAAAACGTGCCTTCTTCTTTTCCTAACATAAGGTCCATATGCAACATTCACTTCTTGTTGGGAAGGAACACTACCAACTTCAACATTAAACATTTCCACTATCATCATGTACACCAGCAAATAAACTTCCACAACCAATTTCATAATTCAATCTCTCCCTTCTATCTTTATCGTGTTGATATTTTTCAAACAAAGTTTTCATTTACCACTTTACATCATGTCTTACTTTTTTACAATGTTCCACATCTTATTTAACCTCAACTAAATGCTTCTTTAATCTGGCAATTCCTCCACGTTTCAAATGCTTATTACAAAACAAATAAATAGTATGGTTCTTCATACCGGTAACTAATGCAGCATAAGTCCAAGTTGGATGATTATATCCTCCTAAAGTGGTTGAATGATCATGATTACTTAAACGTCCTTCCATTTATTTGTAAAAATAAATGAAAACATATATCAAAATAAATAACACATAATTTTATTATCAACTACTATCACAAAATATGTATTGTTTAACTCAAGAGTCTAAACTAATACAGTTACACAATACACAATTCAATTTCATTCAACACTATTCACCAATAAATAAAAAACTAACAATTCAAGTATTCAACATACACAATTACACAATACACATATACATCTTATACAATACAACTCATTTAGTTTATTCAACCATAAACTAAAGACGTACACTCACAACTATAACGTATTCAACTTTAACCATAACTCACAATTATAAGTTTACAACTTACTTTATGTAATCTCGTAATTCAGTTAATCAACTATAAACTAATATATTTTGTTTACTTATACAATTCATTATGTAATGCTTATAATTATTTTGCTTTCTTAACTAATTTTAACCAATATTGTTACTAAAATCCTAATTCTCAATTTTAATTTAATAATCCTTTATTCATCAATTTTAATCAATATTCTTAGTTTCTTACTCAAGTTGACTCCACAATGAAGAGTAAACATACATTACAAAATTCCATTTGATCTAACACAATTTATCAATAAGTCAGAAACTAATGATTCAGGCATTCAATATACACATTTACACAATATATGTATACATCTTATATAATATATAACTCATTTAGTTTATTCAACCATAAACTAAAGTCATACACTCACAACTATAACCTATTCAATTTTAACCATAACTCACAACTACAAGTTTACAAACTATTTCATGTAATCATATAATTCAACTATAAATTAATCTATTTTGTTTGCTTATATAATTCAATTTGTAATGCTTATCAATATTTTGTTTCCTTAACTAATTTTAATTAAAATGTTACTAAAATTATAATCATTAACTTTAATTTAACAATCTTTATTCTTTCATTCTCCAATTTAATCAACATTTTTGTTTTTATTTTTACTCAAAGTTTCTCCACAATCAACATACACAATTCAATTTAATCAAACATAATTCAACAAACAAAATTACTGCACAAAACAAAGTCACAAATACACAATTCAATATTCAAATTAACAATCAAGTGATCAACGCAATTCTACAATTCCAAAATTCCATAATCAACTTCACATTTTGATAAATTCATAACTTCGCAATTCCACAAATTGTCAAATTCACAACTTCACAATTTCACAAAATTTGTTGCAATTTTTTGCAACCTTTAATGAACTAAATCCCTAAATTGGTTCAGGTTAGTTGGTGGGTGGGTCAGGTTGGGTCAGTTTGAATCAAGATATATAAAATTCCAAATCTGATCGAACCTAAATTGCTGGAGCTGCGGGGCAACGAGGGAGTGTTGGCTAGCCATTAGGAGGCAGTTCACGATGGGCAACGCAACAAGCACACTTGATTGGAGACAGTGGAAGCAGCGCTGCAATGGTGTTATGGTGGCCGACGAAAGAGGGAGATGAGACTGTCGGGACAATAAGAGAGAGATGAGAGACAGATAGAGATAAGAGGGTAAATGCAGGTGTAGAAGGTTTTTAAAATTTTGCTAAATAATCCCCCAAATTTTCAAAGGTGTAGAAGGTTTTTAAAATTTTGCTAAATAATCCCCCAAATTTTCAAAGTTTACGGTACCGATCAATAAATTGTGAAATTGCCAGTATCAATTGGTAACTTTGGATAGGGTTTTGTACTGTTTTTCGGTTGGTACGGTACGAAATCCATGTCTTTGCTTGAACTGTTTTTGAAAATTATGAGTTTCGAATCAGATTCAGATCAAATTGTCCAAACTTGATTCAATATCTAAAATTTTCAAATAATTGACGTTATTTTTTACTTGTTAAAATTAAAAATATTTAATTGGACTTAATTTTAGACTGATTGAGCTCGAGCTTGAGATCGACCACAAAAACCCAATCCAAAGCCTGACTTGCCCCATTTTCACCTCTACTAATTTCATTTAACACAAGTGACCTAACCCAACTAATAAATATTTTACCTTGAAGACACAGGCACCTCATGTAGTTTAACTATTCATTTAAAAAATATGATTTAAAAAATATATTATATATTTTACTAAGTAAATATATACATATTTTCTATTAAATTTTTCTTAACTTATTTTATAAATTCAACATGTGATATATTTTAAACTATATGGCGCATCCAGTTTGCTAAATTTTTTATGGAAAAAATAATGGAATGAACATATTAGTTACAAAGATAACATTGAATTGAAGATAGTTTATAATAAATCTATTTTAATCATCAACAAATTGGAAATATTAATTGAATTGATTATTTTATCAAATAGAATAATATTTCTTAAAAACTTGAAATGAAGGAGAAGTTTATACCGGGACCAGATCCTTTGGCCCCTTATTTTGGCCATACTCTGTCCTCTTTTGATCTAAGCCATCCATTTATATCAAGAGGATTTCGGCTGGTTTATACCCCACAAAGAATGATGACAGTTAGCATAATCTTCTGTCACCCATTTTACCACACATAGAATTGTCTTAGAACTTAGAAGTATGATAAGATCGTCTGTTCCATCCACGTTGCAGGCGATCTAAAGTACCCAAACTTAATCCTCAAACAAATTGATCCGTGTGAGCGCAGGAAAAAGTGGGTCCAGCTAATCAGTTCAAAGTTATCCTGATCATCGCCCTGATGCATGCCACGTTGAAAGTGACTTTCCCACGTGAGGCATGGCAGAATAACGTGAAGTTGACTACGACTAAAATTAATAGACTTTTGCAAATCAACCGCCCTGCGAGAGTACAGGTTTTTTGTTTAATATTATAGTATTTTATTGTGTTAAATAAATTTCAGTTATTTATTTATGTAGGTCTCACATGAAATCCGCATGAGGCCCGCATGAATTCTGTAAAATAAATAACTGAGATTTTATGAGACAGAATAAGACAAAGTAATATTAGACAAAGAATCTAGACTCCCATATGATCAAATTCTCTGTTCCAATTTTGTGTGACACCCTGTACTTTCTTCATCCCATTTATCTATTACATTAAATATTAATAGATGGGTGAGATGTGTGTGTCACCAGGTGTCCTCTTCATCTCATCCATTCAATAACATTAATTTGACAATCTTGATGTTGGTGCTTTTGTATATCATGGGCAGTGGGCACGGAGTAGTTGTTTCTGTTTTTGTGTGTCACCTTATGTCTTCTCTATCTTATCCATATATTAACATTCCATAATGTACAAAAACACTAACATAAAGATTGTCAATTTAACTCGGACCGATCCTTTATTATTTAATTTAAAACTAACTAATCAAGATTTTAATTAATTAAATTTTACGTTAAATTCAAATTAAAAATATTAGTTTAAAGTCTTGTTAAAATAATTCAAATATTCTTTTACAATGCGATGTTATTTTATAGGAATACAATCAAATTATATTATATAACTCAATTTCGATT
>JAOQMN010000009.1:2346188-2356298 GCA_027563555.1 Erythroxylum raimondii | reverse complement strand
TGTTCTATATTTTTAATTTTAAAAAAATATTTTTAAAAAATTGGCGGGGTTAGTCCATGGGCCAGCCCATTGTCATCCCTACTGCTTCCTCTAATTTTTAAATGGTGTTGAAATCTCCTAATGACATTTAGGCAATGTTGATTGAAGTTGCTAGATGCTTGATTTGATTCCACAAGAAACTTCTCTGATAAGCATTATTGTGTGCCTATATGAATGAAATGCAAAAGTGTAAGTTAAGCTGTGCTACAAAAACTTGCAAGTGCACCAACTGATCATATATGTTGAAAGATGTAATAGATAGAGCTTCACAATCATATAAGACAACAACACTGTCATTAAGATGAAAAGAATGGTTAGAACACTTAGTTGGAAGATATTTCAACAGTCTGCAATGTTCTTTCTTATTCTAGTATCCAATATCCTAATCATCAACTGCTCGTTAAGGTTATTAGCCCCTCTTACATTCTAGGTGAGGATGTTCATGACACTGACTCCCTTGGGGAGAGTTTCTTTTTCCTGTTGGATTTTCTTCTAGCCATTATCTCAAATTCATGTTCTTTTTGTGTTTGCTGCTAGACTTGATTATGATTTCTAGATGTTTTATCTTTATGCTTATCAACATTATCAGCATTCTCATACTCCTTTATAAGTTTATTAGACTTATGCACCAGTATCTTTATTGTTGTCCCTCCTCACACACTTGACTTGTTGCTTTATCTGCTACAGTAGGAGTTGTAACTTTGTTTGTAGCTACTGAATCTGTCATTACATGGTCTGCTACAATTGCACTTTGATTTGTTGCCTTGTTTAATGCACTAGGAATTACATTTGGATCCTCTTCATTTTTCTTACTGTTTGCACTTGGAGTATCAGTTATACGGTTGTCTACTGTACTTGGAGTTTTGTTTGTAGCATTGATAGTTGCATTGGGAATTACACCTGCGTTCTCCTCATTCTGCTTACTGTTTGCACTTTGAGTTTCATTTATACAATTTTCTGCTGTACCTGAAGTTTTATTTGTAATGTTGATAGCTGTACTGGGAATTAAAGGGCATTCTCTTTACTCTTCTCCTTCCTTTCTACACTCAACTCCATCAATTCATGGTAATTTCCTATTTTAAACACATTCCTTGTTGGTCTCCATAATTGTTTCTTACCAAGTTGAGGCCTCTATGCATATGTGACCTTCAATTGATCCTCTGTGGGCTCTAACTCCTCATTCAGCCTAACGAATAGAATGGTATCAGTTCAGTCAGACAAAAAGGTAATCAATTTGCATACTCTAGCATAATTAATACGTTTGATTTCAGGTGTATGTTGATCTAAGGCTATTAGTATTCCTATAAAACTTGCAAGATGGCTTAATCCACTAGTGGTCTAGTATTTAAGAGGGACCTCGTGTAGGCATGCCCAAATTGGAATGTTTCCTTACTTGAGATATTCCAATTTGAGACCTAGTCTCCAAGCCTGAAGTAACAATGGCTTGCTTTGTACATGCCATGATCCCAACCGTAACACTAATTTAGCTTCTTATGAACTTGAGAATTTAAACAAGAATATGCCATCATTATTCACTAACACATCAACCAAACTATACTACTTCCATGTGTTAAAAGCTTAGTGTTTCATCACTGTAAAAACAACTCTCCTGTCAATGGAGAATCCAGGAAATATTGTTCTCCATCTATCTACACTAGCCTTTAAGATATCCAGAGGTGGAAAGACTATTCTCTACTCAAATGACTCATCGGGTGGACAATACTTCATCTTTTTCTCAGGTCTAGAATTATGAATAACTTGGGTCCATGTCTTCTGTAAGGGAGGTTTGTGTTAGAAAATACAAACCTTCCTTCATTATAGATAATTATGTAATTATGACAAAAGATAAGGTTTGGATTGGAGAAAAATATCTAGTGATGATGTGGAAATTTATGAATTAATTTAGAAGCTTATAGAAAAAACTTATGGATAAGAATGAGTCAAAGAAGTAGCCAAATTGTATTTGAAGTCTTGTAGATAAGGATGTGTCAAAGAAGTAGCCAAATTGTATTTGAAGTCTTGTAGATAAGGATAAGTCAAAGAAGTAGCCAAATTGTATTTGAAGTCTTATGGATAAGGATGAGTTAAAGAAGTAGCCAAATTGGATTTGAAGTCGTTTAGCATATCTATGTATATGTGTTCTTATAATCATTTATATTAATGACAAAAAAGAGAGAGTACTTGAAAAAGAAGTGTTTAGAGAGCCGTCGCTCTTTATGAGAAAGAATGATTGAGAGGAAAAATGCAGTAGCATTTAGAGAGAAATATTTGTATCTTGTTGTGTGTCTTTTGTACTAATAAATTTTGTTATCGATATAAATACATATTTTGTGAAAGCTTTTTTATTTTGGAGCGCATCAAAGCTTCCAATAGTTTGTTAAGGCTGTTTAAGGAAGGTGAGGTATAATAGGAAATAGTTAGTGAATCTCTTCATTGTATATCTTCACAGATACTCCCTTATTCATGTATATCCTCTTAGATATGTAATCCTCTTAGATACTTCATTATTTAGTTAGTTACAGCATCCTGTGTAATCCTGTTGTATATATATTTCGTGTACATATCGTAATTGATCAAGTCATTTTGATAGAGTTATACAGAATCCTTTTATGGTATTAGAGCTGTTAGCCTAACAGCACTATTTTTTTTCCAACACCACTTCCGCCTCTGTTTTTGCACAGACCGAAACCATTACAAAGTCTCAAGATACTGAATCTGCAGCAACAGCTACACTTGCTGTCAATACCGAAGCCACACTACCTCAAAACCTGATTATGTTCAACACTGGATTCTCTTCTGATTCCAAATTAAATGGTGCCAATTTTCCTGCTTGGAGAGTACAGGTTAGTGCACTACTCATTGGTTATAACGTTAAAGGCTATGTTGATGGAACCATTTCTTGCCGAGACACAACAGGTCCAGAATTGGATATCTGGGTTCGTCAAGATCAGTTTGTTCTTCATGCATTGATGACTACTGTTGCTCCTAATATTGCAACACTTCTTGGCTCGGTTCGTTCTTCTAAGGAAGCCTGGGAGCTCCTTGCTAAGACGTATGTTGGTACGTCCAGATCGAGACTCATGTCTCTCAAGGAAAAACTGATTTGCATTCGGAAGGGAAGCAGACCCATTTCCGAATACTTGAAGGAAATTAAAGGCATTGCGGATGAGATTGCAATTGTCAGTTCCCCACTTGATGATACGGATTTGGTAATCCACACTTTGAATGGTCTTTCCGTTGACTTCAAGGATGTTAGTGCTGCCATTCGTGCACGCGAAACTCCGATTGGTTTTAATGATCTCCACGAAAAATTGGTTGACTTTGAGAGCTTTCTGGAGCGGCAAATGAGGATGGAAGAATCTGTTCAAACACCATCTGTGCATGTCTCCAGTAACCAGCGCCAAGGCTATCAACGACGCTATGGTCGCCCTAACCATACTGGTTCTTCAACCCGCTCCCCTGTTCTCAACAATACGAAAGCACATGTTTTTGTCAATTCTGGAATGACTGAACAACAAGACCTTGTCTGTCAATACTGTGACAAACCTCGTCACACAGCCAAGACGTGCTGGCTACTACATGGGAAGCCTCCCAAACAACAAATCCGACACATGCAGCCTACTTCACGAACAAATCGTTTTCCAGGTGCTTATAATGTTCACACAGAAGGGTCATCCTCCAAAGGGCAGTGGATTCTCGATTCAGGTGCTACCCACCATGTTACCAACGACCTCAATAATCTGTCCCTACATTCCCCATACAGAGGGGATGACAATCTGTAGGTTGGGGATGGATATGAAGTTTCCATCAATAACACTGGTAGTTTCTATCTTCCCACTACTTTTAAATCCATCATCTGTGACAAGGTTTTACATGTGCCAAAAATCAATAAAAATCTTCTTTCCGTTAAACGCCTGTGCCCCAAAAATAACATCTCCATTAAATTTTTCCCAAACTGTTTTCAGGTGAAGGATCTGCAGACCCAGGCAGTGCTCCTTACAGGTTCATGCCACAATGATCTATATGATTTATGCCTTCCGATGAGCAAACCAGCTGTCTATCATACCAAACTTCCAAGTCCACCAGTCCTCCATCACATCTTAGGTCATCCATCCAATAAAGTGTTCAATTTCCTCCAGTCGACCAATAAGTTAGGATCTCGTATGTTGTCATCTGATGTGTGTATTTCATGTCAGTGTGCCAAAAGTCATAAACTTCCTTTTTCAGCTCTTCATTTGCAAAGCAATAAACCTTTAGAAATAATATTCTCTGATGTTTGGGGTCCTGCACCGATGATTTCGGTTGATGGTTTTCGTTATTACGTTATTTTTGTTGATCACTTCACAAAATATACATGGGTTTACTTGCTCAAAAACAAATCTGACGTTTTATCTACATTTATAAACTTTCGAAAACTTGTGGAAACTCAATTTGAAACACCTATAAAAACCTTGTACTCAGATAATGGCGGTGAGTTTATCCACCTTAAATCCTTCCTAACCAATCATGGCATCACTCATCTTACCACTCCACCACATACTCCCGAACTAAATGGGATGTCTGAACGTCGTCATCGACATATAGTTGAAACCACTAGAGCCCTTCTTCATCACTGCAAACTACCCACTAAGTTCTGGTCTTATGCTACCCGTACAGCTGTTTATCTCATAAATAGATTACCCACTCCGACACTTCACATGAAAACCCCTCTTGAAAAATTGTTTCATCAGCCACCTAGTTACAAACATCTCCACTATTTTGGCTGCCTCTGTTTTCCGTGGATTCGTCCATATACCACACATAAACTTCAACCAAGGTCTACTCCATGCGTCTTTGTTAGTTACTCCTCCACCCAATTTGCCTATCTATGTCTTGACCTACAAACAAACAAATTATATACCTCCAGACATGTTGTCTTTGTCGATGATAACTTTCCTTATGAGTCCCACAAACAATCGTTTATCTCTCCATCAGCTGAAACCATGGTCCCTCCACCTATGTCTCATCAAATTATTCCCATTGTGGCATCACCTGTACGACCCGCACTGTCTGCTCATACAGAAACTTCATCACCTCTACAGCCTCATTGTTCATCACCATTGGTATCTTCTGATTCTACCTCATCATCATCACCACAGCCACAACCTCAATCCACTAATCTTCATCCTATGATCACTCGATCAAAAAACAATATCCATAAACCCAAAACCTTCATCACTAGCCGTCACCCTCTACCTCCCATTGATGAACCGCGCACAATACATCAGGCTTTCCAATTACCACATTGGCGCACGTCTGCTCTTTCAGAATATAATGCCCTACTTCGTAATGGCACTTGGACACTAGTTCCTGCTACAGAAGCTCAAAATGTCATTGGGTGTATGTGGCTTTTTCGCACCAAACGCAATCCGGATGGATCAGTGGCTTGGTATAAGTCTCGCCTTGTTGCAAAAGGCTATAGTCAATGTCCCGGCATCGACTACACAGAAACCTTCTCACCCGTGGTGAAACATCAAACAATCAAAATTTTTCTATCTCTGGCGTTGGCAAACTCTTGGCCTCTTCATCAAATGGATGTGAATAACGCTTTTCTTCAAGGATGACTTACAGAAACGGTATATATGCAACAACCACCAGGATTTGTTAACAAGGAACATCCAACCTATGTTTGTCAATTACACAAAGCTATTTATGGTCTAAAGCAAGCTCCACGCGCCTGGTATCAAGAACTTCGTGTCTTTCTTCTTCGGTTTGGTTTCACCAGCAGCACCTGTGATTCTTCTCTTTTCGTATATAAGTGTGGAGGTGTCATCATGTATTTTCTGGTCTATGTTGATGACCTCCTGCTAACTGGCAATTCTTCATCTGAACTTAACAGATTTATTGCAGAAATCTCCAGCACTTTCTCACTCAAACACATGGGGACTCCGTCTTATTTTCTGGGCATCGAACTCATACCAAATGGTGATGGTATCTTCCTCTCGCAACAACGCTACATTCATGATTTACTTATCAAATTTAAAATGGCAGATTGCAATCCATGTGCAACCCCTTTATGTCCATCAGCTACCCTGAAACTTAATGATGGGTCAGCCACAACCGATGCACGTATATATCGCAGTATCTTGGGTGCCTTACAGTATGTCCTCTTGACGCGTCCAGATCTCAACTTTGCTGTCAATAAATTATCTCAGTACATGCACAAACCTACTACACTTCACTTCCAGCAGCTAAAACGTACTCTTCGCTATCTCAAACATACACATGACTTCGGTCTTCAATTGAATAGACCGACCCACTTTCAACTTCAAGCCTTCAGTGACGCAGATTGGGCAGGAGACGCTGACACCAAGACATCTACGTCTGCACATGTTATTTATTTTGGGGGCAATCCTGTTTCTTGGAGCTCAAAACGCCAACGCACTATTGCTAGATCCTCCACAGAAGCAGAATATCGTGCCGTAGCCAACACTTCTGCTGAAGTTATGTGGATTCGTAATTTACTACGGGAACTTCATGTTACTTCTAAGGATGCACCTACGATCTACTGTGATAATTTGGGAGCTACGTATGTTTGCTCAAACCCTGTTTTCCATTCTCGGATGAAACACCTTGCATTAGACTACCATTTTGTTAGAGAACAGGTCCAACAACGAAATCTACGAGTTGCTCACGTTTCCACGCAAGATCAAACTGCTGATGCACTGACTAAGCCACTGGCCAGACACAAATTTGAACTTTTCAGGACCAAGATGAATGTCACTTCCCGTGACTTCATCTTGCGGGGGCGTAATAGGAAATAGTTAGTGAATCTCTTCATTGTATATCTTCACAGATACTCCCTTATTCATATATATCCTCTTAGATATGTAATCCTCTTAGATACTTCATTATTTAGTTAGTTACAGCATCCTGTGTAATCCTGCTGTATATATATTTCGTGTACATATCGTAATTGATCAAGTCATTTTGACAGAGTCATACAGAATCCTTTTACTTGCCACTCTTTTATGTGTCCATCAATTTGCTTTCTTGCTTGTGTGTTGATGAGAGAAAACCTTGCTTATGTTGCAAACGTTCACTGCTCCTTCAATTGACGACTTCTTTGCGTGTCCACTGCTTTTTTTATTGATTTTTGTCCTTACCTCATCCTTGCCTCCAGCTGTGCGTTTGAAGACCTCCAGCGTCACATATAAGGGTCTTGCCTCTCTATTTCATGCGTGTCTCATCTGTTATTGTAGCTAATAGCTTTGTGATGTGACAATTTACCTCCTATATTTCCCTAGTGTGCATGCGTCTCGTCCCTTCTTGATTTTATTACATGACTATTTAATCTCACTGTTGAACCAATTAGACAATCTTCCACGCTGCTCATTTAATTGCCACCTTAGTTGCCTCTTTAATTGACACTGTGCTTGATTAGACGATTAAGTCTCCACACGCTACTCCCATTTAATTTACACTGGTCCACTTGCGCAATTGTCAGTTCTTTCTAGCTGTTTTAATTGCTACTCTTCTATTTGATGTAATTCGTCTCTGCCGAGTCTGCCCATTTAATTTGCGCTAGCGTCAGTTACTTTCTAATTGATTTGTTGCCCTTGCGATTTAATTGTCCGATGCTGTGCGTGATTTTATTGCTTGCTTCATGCTTCTCATGCTCCCCCAATGTAGCGTCTACACTGTTCTACGCGATGCCCGATTAAAACATTTGCTCTTCCCTTTTTATTTTGCCTGTCTATATTTAATTTGTTTTTGTTGTCCTATAAACGATGCCACTTGCTCCGTGAAGACAAACAAACATAAATCTTCAGAAAATGGTCTAAATGCAATGCTTTCGACTCACTTTAATTTCTTTACTTCCGAATTGTACCTAAAATAATATATGAATTAAAGTGAGTATCTTAAGCATTTTTATATCAATAATCGCTAAGTGAAAATAATTAAAAATATCAACAATTAAGCAAATATCAAATACCCCCACACTTGGTCTTTGACCGACCTCGGGCAAATCATCAAAATCAAAATCACAAACCAAAACTTTTAACTCATTTTCCATATTTCTTAAGAATATATAGCCATAAGTAAAAGTGAATAACTTTCAAAAACTTAAGCAAAAACTCAACATTCAAAGCTTTTACTCATGATTAATCAACATTCAATATCTTCAAAAACTGAGCAATCTAATGGTAGACTAGGAAAATGTGTTTAAAATTTATCTACGGGTACACTCAACACCATTCATGAACATGACAATCCACAACTTTGCATATTATTTCATTTCTCCACCACTAATGTTCACATGCAAAATCATGAATCAAAGGACTTTTCAAGGTTGTAATGTGGGCAAGGGTAAGGTGAGATATATTTGGGTCAAGTAGCATGAAAACCATCAAAGCTAGTGAAACAAAGCAACACTCATCAAAAACTGGGTACCGTCAGCTATGACAAATGCAAAAATTACATTTCACAACCTCATTTAGCTCTCATACACAACCCACAAGAAGCATATCCAATTCGAAGGAATCACTCATAAAATGTATGCCAATGAAATCACAAGAGTGAACCTTCCAAGTCAACCTCAACCTCATATTCAACATACTCAAATAACTGAACCATTACAACACTAGGAAGATGCATAAACCAAAAATAACTTTTCAACACATATGCAATTCTTCCTTAACACATTTATTTTAAACAATTTTTTTCATTTCTTTTTCGCCTTTTGTTTTGTTTTGTTTTTTTTTCTGCTTTTTTTTTTCTCTTTTTGTTTTTTTTTTTTGTAAAAATCAAGATAAACTACATTAACATGAGAATTTCAAAGATAAGACATTAACTAACAACCCAAGATTATAACCAACCTTCACATATGTAAACCCCCACACTTAGAATTTTGCATATCCACAAACTCAACAATCACAAATGTTCCACTAGCTTTATGACTTAGGTAGGACATTTGGTAAAGTTTAAAAGCATAAAATATGGTTTATACAAAAAGAAAGGTTAAAGCTCAAAGGGGTTTATCAAGGGAAAATTATGTCAATAGGTAGGTCATTTGGCCAATGTAGCTTATGTAAAACAAAGTATGCCTAATCATATCCATGTTAATGCATGTGATAAAATGTGGTCTCGCATAGAAATTCAACACAAAATCGGGACGTACATGTCATGAATGTCACACATTATCCAAGAAAAACAATGAGACTGATATGGATGTGTCAGTCTTATAAGGCTCAAAATCTCACCGACTTTGTCTACCATTAGTCACTACTCTTCTAAAGATAATACATATCAACCAATCACAAGAGCAAAAGTACATGCTAAAGTTGCTATAAAATTCGCCAGTCAAAACACACTCTAATTATGATCATATAATCCTAGAAGCAATAGAAAACGAGAAAATGTTTGTTTCATTTGTTTTATTCCTTTGAAAACTTAAAAACAAGTAAAACAAACAAATTAAAAAACAAACACACATGCATAAAAAAAATGCGGAAATGTAAAGGAAAAGAAATTTACTTCCTTTGGGTTGCCTCCCAAGAAGCGCCTTTGTTTAGGGTCACTGGCTCGGCTCCTTTTTCTCCTCACGTGACAAAATTATGATCTTCGGAAATTACATGCGGTTCTTCCACGTGAGGTAGTTCCGGATAGGGCCTTAGTTGATCATCATCCTCCTTCAGTATCTTCCCTATCCTCAGCTTCTCAATCCCGACTGAGTCCATACATTCTGGAAATATTTCAACCATCTCTTCACCTTTCTCTTTATCATTTAACTCCTCCAATCTGTAACATAAAGGTAAATGGTTAGTTTCAAAAATAATTACGAACTCAGTACTTACCTCCGAGCTAAAAGATGTGTCCTTTTCAGCTTCGAGCTCTTTCTCAACTTCTTCGACACAAACAATTCATTAAGGGTTGACCTCAAAAATCTCCAGCTCCTCATTACTTTGTAAATTTTCCGCACATATTTCAATTGGATACACTTCGGGTTGATACGACTGCTCCTCTTCTCTTTGCACTTCTCGGCGATTGAGGCTTGTTGTCATCTGACCCATTAGGTTTTCCATCCTCTGT
>JAOQMN010000009.1:2261419-2273188 GCA_027563555.1 Erythroxylum raimondii | reverse complement strand
AACATATGTGTGACTTAGGTTTTGAAACCGGTCGAATCGGTGTGAAGTCATAATTACACTATAATTATATTTAATTATATATAATATTAGCAATATTAAAAAATAGAAAAATATATTAAAAATTTAAAAAATATTTTAAAAATAAAAAATTTATTAAACCAGTGGTCAAATCGGTTCGACCAATCTCGGTTCAATCGGTCAATTAGAGGTCACCGGGACCGGATAGCTGACCGGTCACCGGTCAAAACGGTCGAAATGACCAGTCCGATCTAGGTTTCAAAACCATATGTGTGACTACGGTAGTTGCGATGAACTAATTTCAAGAACAATTTGAGGGAGACTGCATGAAAAATATCAAGTTTTACAATGATGTACTAATTGTGATTTATGTTTTATGTATCAATCATGTTATAAAATTTAAAATGATCTTACATATTGACAAATTAAACAAAATAAAATTGTCTACCTATTTTTTTTAATTGATTGAGTAATATGTTTTTTCAAATCAAATTAAATATATTTTAATTAATTCGTTCTTATTTCTCAAATTTAAGAATAAAGGGGAAAGTCTTATCCCTTCTTAAATATGTGAACAGTTCGTTCTACAAAAGTGTGCGCGTGTGCAAAGAAATGTTGTCGCCAAGTCATCATTTGGGCTGTAGAGTCCACACATGGTCATCGCTGCTCACTCGCTCTTTTCTTCACTTTGCTTTTGCTTTGCAATTAATGCATACACCATCCTCTTCCTCTCCTTTACTCTCTCTTTTCTTTTTTCGTATTCAATTCATCCTTCAACGCCTCAACCTCTCTCTCTCTCTCTCTCCGTTTTGCTGTTCTGGACTTCCCGTCCTGTTGTCTTTAAAAACAGTTTTTGAACAAAGGTAAACTCTTTTGTGTTCTTTCTCTCACTTGGAAAACCTTTCTTTGAATTTTGAATGCCCTCCATCACGTACGTTTAAAGAAGATCATGGCTCTCTTTTTTTTTTTTAACTTAATTTTGATCTAACACTCAACTTTTAGCTTCTTGGGTTGGTTGGTTAAAGTTCTTCTCGTACTTCCATTGTTTACTTTGGAACTGAGCAGGAATATAAGAAAAAAGAATACTGTTTCTATGAAGTTTTTGGTGTTATTATTCTTAAAATGGAAACTTTCACTTTAGTGCTACAATGGGTCAGAGTGGTTAAAAGAGCTCAGTCGCTTGGCTGATATGATTTCCTTTCCTTTCTTTTTTCTTTTCTTGTTATTTGTTATTTTCTTCATCTGTTGTTCTTCAACACTGTACCTTTGTCTAGTTTAATTTTATAAGTTGCCCTTTAGAGCTACCTTTTCCTGGTTGCTGAACTAGGCAACATAGCTTTAGTTAGTCTCTGCATTTTTCTGATTTTTCTTTATCTCTCCTCATGCTACTGATAATCACGAAAGAGTTACTTGATGTGTTGCTTTTCTTTTCTGCAAACGTTCATCTTTCATTCTGTTTTGACAAAATTATACCTCTCCTTCGTCGTTTCTGATCTATCGCTGATAAACGATTTACTCTTCTTTTTGGGGGGTACGTGAAAATCGAGGCTTGTTTTGTAATATTCGAAAGCCTACAAATTTGAGACCTGTAGCTTTTTCTTCTTTTGTTTCCAGCTTTTTCATGGACAACAATTTGTCACCAAGGGCATTTAAGTTAGGTTGATATGAAGCAATGAGTTGGAATACCCCTTAGGCCAACTCACCATCAAAGGTAGGAATTTAAGACCAACCCTTTTGTTTATCCTCTGTCTTCTACCCGCGCAATGAAGATGAGTTCTATGAGCTGGTTTTGAGGCTTGGATGTGTAACAGGAGGCTTCTTGTTCCTATCTTCTTTTTGTTTCTTTTATGTTTCGGATTCTCCTGCTTAATCCTGTCTTAAGTTGGCCCCCTCTATCAACTGCGCGTAGGTAAGGTGGATGGAAATGAGGGAGGAGGGATTAGGACATCGTTTTATTTATATTATATTTAGATGTCACATGAAAGATTATAATATGTACTTGGCTTGATTTTATCTATAAGCGGCATGTTCTGGATTCTAGCAATATGTCTCGCAAACAATTCATTAATTGATCTCTTCTTGTACGATTTCAGCTGGATTCACCGCCACTGGATTATATTTGACTAGGGTTAAAAAGATCCCCGTTTTCTATATCCAGGTCTACTTCTAAAGTGAGCTGTGGTTTCATGTGGGGAATCTTTGATGTTTTGGATGGTCTTCTACCTGGTCACCTTGTTTTTTTAAATAAATTTTGTTAAGGTACAGACTTTCATTTGAGATCTGTTCTGGCTTAAGGTTGAAGCTTGCGGATTAACTTAAGAGTAGATGCCTTCTTCTTTCTGGGTTTGATCAAATGGGGGCCTGTGTCTCAACTAGTAGTCGGAGTACGTGTAGCAAGAGTGATGAAGAGCCAATTCCTCACTCTTGCTTGGAAGTTGGTTTCTGTGGGCAAAAAAGAACCAAGAGAACATTCTCTGACCATGTAGTTGCACTGCAGCATTTAACTTCCATTCCCAACAGGATTTTCAGCAATGGAAAGAGCAGAACTTCTTGTATATTCACACAACAGGGTCGAAAGGGAATAAACCAGGACGCCATGATTGTGTGGGAAGTAAGTTTGATTCTTTCGTGTCTTATTAGCTTCTACTACTTGTGGGTTTTTCTGGCTAATGATACTATGATACCTTTTAGGATTTTCTGTCAGAAGATGTCACATTTTGTGGGGTCTTTGATGGTCATGGACCACATGGCCATCTTGTTGCTCGCAAGGTGAGAGATAACCTGCCTGTAAAGTTATTGTCGTTTCTGCACTCTTTTCAGCAAACGCAAGATGGATCGGGTAAAGCCTGTTTTAAACGGAATTCAAAGAAGTCAGATGGTGGATATTCTGAGAAGGATGACTCACCTGAGGACAAATTGCATAACCTGTGGAAAGAAGCATTCCTGAAGTCATATAAGGCAATGGACAAAGAGTTAAGATCCCATCCTACTGTGGACTGCTTCTGCAGTGGTAGCACTGCAGTCACAATTGTAAAACAGGTAACTCGGGATTGATAGCCAGTTCACTTCATGGCATTCCATTTAGCTTTAGTCTTATTGTTTGTGCTTATCTATGATTGAAGGGCTCCAATCTTTTCATGGGAAACATTGGGGATTCTCGTGCAATCTTGGGATCTAAGGACAGTAATGATTCAATAGTGGCAGTCCAGTTGACTGTTGATCTGAAACCTGATTTGCCAAGTATATCATTTACTATTTCAAATTGTCAGTTCTTTCAGCGGTCTGCCTATGTAAATGAGACAGCTTACGTAAAGCCAAATTATTACAGGGGAAGCTGAAAGAATTAAGCGTTGTAAAGGAAGGGTATTTGCATTGCAAGACGAGCCTGAAGTTCAAAGGGTTTGGTTGCCATTTGATGATGCTCCTGGCCTAGCAATGGCTCGGGCATTTGGTGACTTTTGTTTGAAAGACTATGGTGTGATCTCCATACCAGAAATTTCTCATCGGTCACTTACAGAAAGAGATCAGTTTATTGTTCTTGCATCAGATGGGGTATGAAACTCTTTCCTTAATCATTTTTCCTATTACAGTACAAAGTAAAGAGATTAACATTGACTTTGGCTAGTTGGTAGTCAATGAGAGGTAGGAGCAATAGAACTGTGATCGTACTACATTTCAGTTCCAAACATTGGATTGGGAAATGGTCTAAATAGATTAAACTGTGATGGGATGAATTGTAATCAGTAAAAGACTATGACAACTTAATCCAATGTGGCTACAGGTTTGGGATGTTTTGAGCAACGAAGAGGTGGTTGAGATTGTATCCTCAGCTCCAACACGGTCATCAGCTGCTAGAATTTTGGTGGATTCAGCAGCTCACGAATGGAAGCTAAAATATCCAACTTCAAAGATGGACGACTGTGCTGTAGTTTGCTTATTTTTAGATGGAAAGATGGATTCAGAGTCTGATTGTGATGAACAATGCTTATCTTCAGCTACCCTTCAGAGCAATCATTCTGGAAATGCAATTGAATCGGATGACGGGCAAAGATCAGAGCCATATTTGCGAAGAAATTTTACTGTTAGATCATCAGAAGAAAACGATACCTGTGTTAGACTAGCAGTTGAAGTTGATGATAGTCGTGAAACAACCGCAGCTGAAGACCAGAATTGGTCAGGTTTGGAAGGTGTCACGCGAGTTAACTCACTCGTTCAACTTCCTAGATTTTCTGAGGAAAGACCAAACTCATGATCTGCTGTAACAGTAGAGGTGCTAGGTTGATTGTTGTGATGTCTTCCTTTTTTTTTTTTGGCATTTGAGCAAACATCAATTCCAAGGAAGGTCATGCTGATATGTTGGCATAGTAATAAAATGTTGGTGCAAACAAACACTACTTCAGTGTTCATATTCTTTATGTGCTTCAGAAATGTCTCAATGCAGCTTCAAGGAATTGATGAAGTGTTCATGAACGCACAACGGGCCATTGACTCATTGTATATGATGCTGTACTAAAACTTTATAAATCAAACCTTATGATGAGCTTTGTTTCATAAATCCAACTTACGGACATGTAAATCATACTTAATAACCCGCCAAAGAACGTCGTTAGGATGTGACTAATACTCTTATAAACAATCAACCATCTTAACCCAGCACCTCAAAAATTCAGATGAAGGTGTAGGGAGTCTTTCTTCTCACATGTTTTTCCATGCCTTGGCATTCACTCACCGCCCAAAGTCACCCAACATTGCGACATTTACTCTTCTTTGCCTTCATATGCTCTTTTGTTATTTGACTACCTACCACTTCAATCACCGAATGCTCCGCCAAACTGGTTGAATCTGACTTATAAAATGACCCAACTTTCTTGCTAATGCAGCATCGCAGAGTAGACATTTGCTTACTTCTGAATCACTTGTCCTTCTCAGCTCCTACAATGGCCACCAAAACCCTGCCCTCTCTTTTGGCACTCCTTGTCCTGGTTGCTCTTTGTGGGCAAGTCCTTGCAGGTCGCAAAATACAAGAAATTTCTGGCAATGAGAACAAGAAACAGCCTCAGTGGTTGCTAAAAGACCATAGCTTCCTCATTCCAGGCATTGGTAGGGTACTGGTGCCACCATCTTTTCACGTTCCTTCATTCAGTCCATATACAGGGGGAGGGGGTTTTATCCCCGGTGGAGATGATGGATTGGTCCCAAATCCTGGGTTTGAAGTTCCAAATCCAGGTAATGTTGGTGCTACTCCACCAACACATCCTTGAAATTGCATTTAGGTGCATTTTCCAGGAGACTGAATGCTTTAAGTTTTATGGAGTGACAGATGCTTGTGTTCTAGTCCCTTTGATGTAAGGAAGAGATCCATAATTTCCTCCACACGGGAGAAAATAAGTAGTAGGGTGTATTCCTAGTTCCATGTTTGCCATCCTTATGAACATCACTGGACTGCTAATAAATTGTGTACTTGTTTATATTTGTGCATCCCTTCTATTTTTATTGAAAACATGTGTCATTCATGCAAGCGTTTGTTTGCCACTCCTTGGCCAGAGTATGGCCAAGGCAGACGGAAAAAGAAAATATCCTGAAGCTCATGACAAATAGCTTCATTCTAATATCTGCACGTACCATTCCAGTCAAAGAGAGAGGAGGGGGAAGAAGAGTCTTTATAGCAAAATTTCATTTATACCACACTCTTGTTGAATAAGAAAATAAGAAATCAAAACAATAAACATAAAAAGCGAGAAAAACTCATCTGCATATTCAATGTATGCTTAGCAAAGAAACCATTTATTGCATTGACCACTAAACTACTCTGCTGATGATTATTGCTTCTAATGCTCAACATGCTAATGCTGCAATAGGCGCCAGTAGAATGGGTCTGAAAGAGTTCCTAAATTGACAGAAAATCATTGATTGACTCCCTTTGCATACGGAGTTCACTGTCTGCTGGACTTGATTGCGTTAACAGGTAATTGGATCCTATTCATTTGCCTCGGGATTATACACATAAAATTGAAGCTAATAAACATAACTTATAACACTAAATATCACCACATACATAACACTTAAGTCTGGTTTTGGCAGAATTTTCTGAAATACATATCAGGGTTGAGCGATAATATAGTGTTGATAACAACACCACTCCAATGAATGCAAGGTTGTATGCTTTACTGACAAAGACAACATGGTGGAATAAACTTTAATATTTCAAATGTTTTTCAATATTTTTACCCCATATAAGTATATAACCCTATTTACTCATGAATATTACAGATTTTAAGAATTAAAAGAAAAGGAAAAAAGAACTACAGGATAAATCATTGAAGAATTCTGATGCCTGAAACCAATCAACCAATCAAATATGAATCATATTCAGTGCCATGGAGTTAAACTACTGACTACACTGATCCATGGCATATGTTGAGCAACCAGTGTTCAAAGTCAAGCAAAATGTTACATAATGCTAGACTAGTCTCGCTCTCATGATAAAACGATAAGAAACAGAAGATATCTAGTCACTATTAGTCAACACATACATTTAAACGTCAATCATCAGAAACCCTTCAAATGAGCGAGAAAAGAGAAGAGAATTGGTTAGGAAAACACATTTCTTTTCATCTTAAATCCAAGTCCTTATCCGAGTACATCAAAAGTCTCAATTGTTCTAGAGTTGGAAGTTTCAACATTGAGATGAATGCATCAAAGAAATAGCCTGCAGCAACAATTATTCCACTATCAACTAAAAGATGATGGGCAGTGAACAAAAATTTGATTTCAAATTTACATTATCCATAAATCTGATTATAATGTAAGAATTCACCATTTTTACCGGATAGTAACAACAAAAAATTGTACTGTGGTCTACCCAACTGTTAGTAAAGCCAGCAAATTCAACAAAATTTTGCTAGTTGCTTCCCACCTAAAGACAACAACGGATATGCTGCTACAGAAGCTTTGGTTCATCAAATGGGCACCAGCACAGCACAACTACACCAGTCCAACAAGGTTGAAATGAGTGGAATTAAAGGAATTAGTGCAACTTAATCTTGAGGAAGAATTATCCAACAGAAAAAATTATATTCAGTGTGCGCCCTCCATGTTCTTGAATTTGCAGGAAATAACTCTAGAAGATATGTTGCTACTAATGACATGTTCAAAAGCATCATATTAATAACAAATCAAGATGGGCAAGATAGCAATGCATAACTGATAAAGTACACTAGTTATGGACTCAGAAATGAATTCGACAGCTAAAATGGAGTTAAATGAGTGTGAATCCTAAATATATTGATGGGTAATATGGGACCTCACTACTCATTTCCCTCCATTGACCTGAAGGTTTACGATAAACCACAAATGAGGGTTGATGGCCACTAGATCAAACAGTTTTCCCACCAAAGAATGTCCCAAAGATAAACATTTTCCCTGAAACAGATAAACAGCTAAACTTTTCAATTAAGGACCGTTTCATTACAAGAACCCATTAGCATGATTAATTTGAACAATCCTTTGACAATTGACATCAATCCAAATTGCAAATGTTTCTCCTCATTCGACAAAGTTCATCTTTTTAAACATGCAACAATCGTTACTCCTTCACATATCCAAATATCATCGCAGCAATCATGAACTGAAAAAGAAAAAAGAAAAGGAACGAAAAAATAGGTCGGTCGACGAGAGAAGTTTACCTGAGAAAAAGGAAAACGAGAGGGAGTGAGAATCTGAGTGTAGAACATCTCAGATACCAACCAGCTTGAAGACAATGAAACAAAGGAAGGCAAAGAAAATGATGAGAAATAAGTAATCAACAAAGACAAAAAAGTTGGTAGATCCATGATTCCTTTTCTTCTTCTTGGTAATGTTGATGGTGTTCTTCTTCTCCGTTGCATCGTTTTCTAGCAACTCAAGTTTCGCCATTCTCAGATTTCTATATGCCTCTTTCCGGGGTCGCAGACACTCCGTATCGAGTTTATGTTCCTTCTCTATACATGTATTTTTAACTTGGTTGACTTCATAGGTCCTACCTGAAAAAACAAGGATGTCATCTATCCAAGTGTTACTATACCATATGTACTAACACTTGGATATGTGATCTCAATGTTCCAATTACCTCTACTCCATTTGGATGATTTCGATCTCCCTCTTCCTTGAAAATGATTACCAAGTGTATCCCTAAGATTTTTTCTATCTTTTAGTGATTAACACTGACATTAAAAGTTAAAAGAATGACAAATTCTTTGATCTAGGTTTCTGAAATGAGATTGCGAGTTCAAACTACCCTCATGTTTAAGGTCAGAGCTTTGCACTCCGCAATGGACCTATTCGGCTCGAGCGAAAATTAATCTAAGTATAAATAACTTAAAGGTGTTTTCCTATAATTGGGACCCTCATAAAATACCTCGTGAGAAACCCCAAAAAAAAAAAAGAAACAAAGGCTCTAACATGCCCATGTTCTAAGTTGAA
The DNA here is from genome assembly GCA_027563555.1 of Erythroxylum raimondii. Lineage (NCBI taxonomy): Eukaryota > Viridiplantae > Streptophyta > Magnoliopsida > Malpighiales > Erythroxylaceae > Erythroxylum > Erythroxylum raimondii. Next base: position 2,264,710 of record JAOQMN010000009.1, on the reverse strand, counting down.
TTCTTTGTTGTTTTTTCAAAGATAGATTTTGAAGTTTAATTTAAACTTGTATGTACCATGAGTATATGAATCATATCTTATAGTATAAAAAGTATCATTCCTTGAAGATCGTATTAGTTACCTAACAACAATGAATGATATGTTTCTTTTTGTCCAACTCCACTAATGTATATAATAATCCAGGTAGAAATAGGATATCTTCAATACAACAATGAAATGTTTAATGTACCAACCACATTGATAATAAATAGGAAATATACACGTTTCCACAGTATAACAAATAATCATGTCGGATTTTTCCAATGTCCCACTTCAGTAAGGAAATCCGTTCTTCCAAAGAAAGCCACATAAATTTATTCCTGCAAGATGAGCACAGAAGCACATTTAGCACAAGTTCACAAAGCTGCAACAGTTTGATTACAGTGAGCTAGGGTATTTGCTGATTGAATTCAAAGCAAAGTTCATGCACAAAGCATGCCGGTGTCCCAAGCATAAACATGGTGGAACAACGAACTATTCATGGGGTTCAGGTATGACGTGCAAGATCTAGACTTGCATTGACTAGTTAGCATATAGATTCATTACATGTTCTTGGCAAAGAAACAGGTCAAGAGAAGAAGAGCAATGTTAATTTACCTCAGGAGTACTCTCCAAAGACTTCGACTCAATTGTTGCATCAGAAATTCGGGCCTCATTTTTCTCGTTTGAATAACTTCAAAATATAAACCAAAGATAATTGTCAAAGATAAAGCAAGAATCATTTGGACCTTAGGAACGTATTGCTAGTATAAAGGACATAAAGATTGTCAAAAATAAAAGACCCAATTGCTGCATGGAAACTTCAAAATAACTTCTCTTTCAAGCGTTCAACAATGCAGATAAGTCGAAAAAGAATAGGAAAAAGTAGCACATTAGCAAGTAAGCACAATGATGGCTTACAAAATAAGCAGAAAAGGCAAGCAGAGACATATACAGAACGTAAAAGGAAAGCATGAAACTTTTCCTTGCCAAGAGTGAAGAGTAAATAAAAATTTTAAAGAGCATCTCAACACAATAATTTACCAGTTGTATCTCATTGCTTCCAAATATGTCTAAAAATAACGTCTAAAAAAATAAGTCAAAAGCATAAAATGACATTTCATTTCAACCACAAATCAAAAGCCATAATAATCTGTTGCAATATAAGACAATCACTACTATTCCAGGAGGCCTGATTGTTAACATGATGGAATTAACAAGATTAACAAATCTTCCTTTCTAATATTCTTTTAATCCTTTTTGTCATGTTGAAAAGTGGAAGACACCTACGTAGAAAGAATGGTAACCCATATTAGCTCCACACAATCCACCCAAAGAAGCCTTTGTTCAAGGGGAATAACACCATAGGTAATCAAGTGGGCAAATGGCCAAAGCTTCCATCCTGCCTACCAAGCAAACAAAGAGAAAGAGGTAGTAATTGGCTCAACGATAACAGGAAAATGATCGATTAATTACATTCCAAAGAAATCAGCTCAGCAGCTCGGCTAAATCTTAAACCAATACACATCAAAATTCTCTTCAACAATTGTTCGATAGTACACAATCTAAACCCTATAATATTAGCTTCTTCAACATATTACAAAGTTATATATTAACTTCATCATTAGGAGTTGTAAGTGATAATACAATCTTAGTTCCCATGAGGGCCAGATGAGTCAACAGCTGTTTATTTTTAACGAATATTTGAAGTGTTTAAGCAGACTGAAAAGGCTCTTTCTTGTCATTTCAGAGGGACTGAATTTTTTTTAAAAAAGTTTACAGACCTATTTCGAGTTAAGTCCTAATCTCTCTCCATGTTTGTTTGATAGGTAGAAAACCTAATAGGTAGCAGGCAACTGAAGTCACAAAAAAGTGGAAATCTTCAAAATTAACGTTTCTTGTTTCTAGCTACTGAAGGGATACAATTAAGACTAAAAACTAAGAAGTACAAATTCTGAATATAATGACGAATGCCTAAGAAGGTCAAATTACAAATTTTATAAAGCAGCATGCCAAGTGCATTGGCTTAGATAAGAAATACCATCATTACAACCATTTGAAGGTTCTAGGCAGATCATTTAAATGGCATGCACTATTTACGTAAGATCAAGTTGCAAGAGCATCTTACAGTTAACATTGGCCAAAATGTTGTCCTCAATTCGGCGGAAATATTCGCTGGGGACTCCAAACGCAAGAAACCCAACAGCGCAAAGTAGATACAGTTCCAAACACCTGCCCATACAGTCTGGTCAAAGGCAATTTTGACTGGCACCACCCACCAACTTTTGGAAGGTAAGAGAGCCTAGAAACAAAATTAGCATATTTGAATCATCCTCATACATCAAGTAAAATTTAAATGTTAATCTACGTCACTACCTCCCATATTTGATAGTAATAATGTGAAAGAGACCCATGAAGAGCAAAGCCGACAAGGCCTGATCTGAACATCCTCGTCCTCTCAAACTCAAAAATGGGTTTTCCTTCATAGCACTGCATATTAACACATAATTCAAAATAACAAGTCGATAACCGGGTCCAAAAATTAGGTCCAACGGAAAAGCATATAGAACTATCAACATGAATTTCTGAAGACATGGTTTAGAGACAAAGGGAAAGGCATATATAAAAAGGGTTTTGCCTTACTTGTGCAATCCAATCTCCAATAGAGTAGACAATTCCACTGATAGCCATTTTCGCTAAGACAGGGTTTTCCTTTAGAACCTCTTCGTAAGCAACCCAATTGTGTAGAGGAGCATACCTTAATATCTCATAAAGGGTCCATCCCTATCCAAAAACAGAAGGCGTTTCTGCTAATCAGTTGACTAGTTTAGAGATTGAACACCAGCTACCAGGTTAGCTGCAAAGTTTCTCCATTGAAATCAATAGTTTATCTTACAAGAAAGCTTTTAATAACAACAAGAACATATCAATTGTTTTTCTTTTTTTTTTTGTGATCGATTATGAAGCAGAATGAGAGAGAGAGAGAGAGAGATACACCGAAAAACTAGAGACAGAGCACAGGAGAATGCTACATAACCAGAGATTGATAAATAAAAATCATTTAATTTTCAATCACCATCAGAAAGAAGCCGAAGAATCCAAGAAGTTACGAATTCCCGTCAGCTAACTAACAATCAGAAACCTGGTCGAATTGGAAGAATAACATCGACTTACATGCCAATAATCATGATCGACTGTAAGCAACCTGGTGACGACCAGAGTCCCAAAACCCAAAACAATAGTAGCATTAATTGCTCTACTGATAAGCCTCTC
>JAOQMN010000009.1:1913631-1923633 GCA_027563555.1 Erythroxylum raimondii | reverse complement strand
AATGGAAAGGAAGAGAAATGCATTTCTCTTCCTTTCCTTTCCCTTGCTTTCCATTCATCCAAACAAATGCTTAAACACTTGTATGCGGGTGAGGTGTTTGAAGGCTAACGGAATTGTTCAGTAATATTCACGTGAGAAGGCTGAATCTTGCTTAAACGGACATAAATAAGATTGCCACATTTCTCTTCCTTTCTTTTCCCTTGCTTTCTATTCATCTAAATAAAGGCTTAAACACTTGTGTGCGGGTGAGGTGTTTGAAGGCTAACGGAATTGTTCGATAATATTCACGTGAGAAGGCTGAATCTTGCTTAAACGGAGATAAATAGGATTGCCACACAAAAGCGAGCGCAACTTTCAGTAGAAGTTCGAGTTCGAAGAAAGACACTATATATGATAATCAAACAAAATTGATAGAACTTGACGTGTGTAAATTCCTACTGCCGGCGGTTGTCGATTTGGGCTGGTTCAGCAAGATGAAAGGATAAAGTGGTGGTTCCTTTTCATACGCCAAATATACAAACGCTTTTTGGTCTACACCGTCGCTTACTCTCTTACATGGCAGATTGTACCGTCTCGCCGACTTCGGAGTCTCCGTACGACCTTCTTTTAACGTCGATCATCCTGATTCCCGCTTCTCATTATGTCCTTTTCTTTTTCGCGATGCTTCTACTCTTTCTCTATAACTTTTTGGAGATTCACTTCCTCCGCCACTTGCTCAAAGGCTTCCGAGGCGACGTTGTAACCATCACCTGCAACTTTTCCTCCGACCTCTATTGCTCTGTCGTTTCTTCTTGCCGGATCCTTCATGGAAGGTTCCGATTCGCGCAAGTTTTCTGGATAATTGAATGTATATGACCTGTCCTCAGGACTGATTTTGTCCTTTTTTTTTTCTTCTATAAAATGTAGGTATAGCCCTACTCCTTGGCTCTCTCGTCCTCATCTCCAAACAGCGTTTTTGAGTCTGTTTGCGAAGTCTCCTAAGTTCAGTTACAGGAGGTTAGTCAGTGACTTCTTAAGTCTCTGCTTTTTACACATTTCTTCAATGTTCCTGAGTTATATTCTAAAATCATGTGTAGCAGCAAAATAAGTGAGAGTATACTGGTGTGTTGGCTTTTGACCTGATAATTGCAATAGTTGTGTAATAACACTGGTATTGATGATAATTGGGGTATTCTTCTTTTACTTTTAGTATGTGGATTAAAATAAAAAATTGTTTCTTTTGAATGTTCAGGGAGTTGTTCCATGCATCTGACGGCGGAACAATTGCGTTGGACTGGCTATTGTATTCTGATGGCTAGTATCTTCAACTTTTTGGGCTTTTTAGAAAATGTTATTATTATTTGTGATATTTTCCGTCTAAGTTATTCATTCCATTTCGTTTACATGTTGCTATAGAAATCTTGTTCCTTTCCTTTTTCTATGTGAAGCTTTTGAATTATTTGCTGGCAGCATATGTGGTTTTAAGATCGATAACAACTCATGATCTTCCTGTTCCTTGTTACAGTTTTCTTAGAAAGGTTCTAGAATAGCAGGAATAGATCCATTCACTTGAATCAAATGACACACTGTTACCACAAATGTATCTTGAGTTACGGTCTTCAAAACATTTTATACTTGGGACTTCAGAAAATAACTGTAATATTTGATGAAGCAGAGGATAGACTAAAGTCAGAAATGAAATAGCCAATGTTATGGATTTTGATTTGTTGCGGAAAAAAGAAATTTTCGGTTAACTTAAATACCCAAAAGAAATATTGCCATATATGACCTTTCTTCCGTCATCCTTGACCTGGTTATTTGATTGCTTCATATCTCTGTTTTACAGTTAAAGAAGATACCTCCTCTACGAATGAAACCATTCTACCCAATGATAAAGCTCCAGTTGTGATAGTGATACCTGGCTTAACTAGTGATTCGGCTGATGCTGTAAGCATCCCTTTTCCTTCCTTTTTATTGTAACTTGTAGTCTTCTTATCTAGACTTAAATGGGAACTTGATCTAAACTGGAAGTTGTGTGAAGCTATTTGCTTGAAATCAGTCCATACGAATTTTCTATTCTAACTAACCCACTAAGAATCATTTAAGCTGCAGGTTCTTATGTTTCTCCTATATTGAGTGAATTTCTAAGTATGAAACTCCTTGTATGATCTCTAGAAAACCTGGTTACCTGTTCTAAGTAACTTTCTTGTAATGCTATCTATACTTTGTAAGGAAAGAAGCTAATTTGTATAGTTTCCTTCTTTTATGATTTTTTTTTCCTTTAAATTCCTTTTCTTTCTTCATCTCTCACCCAAACGGTGCTTTTGTTTCTGACTTGGCTATTGTTGATGTTAGGATGGTGCTTTTCCTTCTTGATTAGCTCTTTTCTATATTATGATGGTGCTTTTCCTTCTTGATTAGCTAGCAGTAAGGAAATGAAGTAAATTGTCTTCTGTTTCTTGACCATGGTTCCTTTTAATCCATTTGACAAGCTAGTTACTCATATTCACCAAGTTATATCATTTCAGAGATTATACTTTTCCAAGTCAAGATATGGAATATAGATGTCAATTTATCTATAAAGATCCCTGTAATGCATATTGTTTTAAGATATGAACATGGTTGATTAAATGCTCAAATTAGTAGTAAGACAAGTGATTATTCTCATAAATTTTAAAATTTTGAAGTATTGTTGGATGATTTTCTTTGTCAAATTTGAATTTAGGATTCATCCAGAATTCAAATTATCTCTATGTCAAGTGAGCTATAACCTTTCATTTTTTCTACTTTACCTTTTTTTGTGATACACTTTATTCTGAGACAAATATATTGTCTGCCACTGCCAGTATGTAAGGCATATTGCTTTTAAGATGGCAAGACATGGTTGGAATGTTGTTGTGAGCAATCATCGCGGACTTGGAGGGATATCAATAACTGTAAGCATAAACTTCAGATTGTTATTCACAAAATGTTTTGTCTCTCTTTTCACTCCCTCTTTCTCAAAGCTTTATGGAAAAGGGTGTCCACTCTTGCAATTAGCTCATACATCATATGACTAGTAAATCTCAAGAAAGGGGAAGAGAAAGGAAACTGTGGTGCTGGGTTATCTTTTGCAGTACTACATGGCTTGATAGAGGGTTCTATTTTCATTTTGGTCTATTTTGTGGGAAAAGGAAAGGGTGTGCAGTCTTTTGCTTATCTAGGGAAAGATGGGCCTTCTAAAGTTTTTAGTTCATATGAATAAATGGTTCTATGCTAGACTTTGTCATGACATGAATTTCTTACTATTTAAGTAGTGGCTTGGCTTATAAATATTGTTTGCAATTTGCTGATTACATTCATTCTTTGTATATTGGAAAGAAACTAAAACATGCATAATTACTTTTTCATAATTGTGCCGACAAGTTCTCTTGTTATAAATATATATGATCAGTCTGATTGCTTCTATAATGCTGGGTGGACGGAGGACATACGAAAAGTTATTGGTCATATTCACTGTTGCTATCCAGAAGCTTCTTTATATGCTGTTGGGACTAGTATCGGTGCCAATATCCTGGTATAATAATCCCTACTTTCCATTTTTCATGTAATTTCATTGCATGCACCTACTTTTATTGACCCACGTCTCTATTTTTAAGTCCTATGAATGAACCAAGTATTAAGGAGATCAACAGAGCTACTATGCAGACATTGTGGCATGAATATGAACTGTGCTTTAAAATTTTAATGGCTCTACTGAGTTCTGTGACAGAATACTTGCATTGTACTACTTAGTACGTATGTAGAGGACTTTTTCCCTCAAATGCAATAGGGTAATGTTCTAAAAAGAGAGGGAGGGGGAGAGATACAGCCATTTATGGAACAATTAAATTCCTAGGAGTCTTGGAAAACTCTGATAATTTAAGAAGATATTGATAGACATATTTAGTTCGTTTGGTGTTGAAATGAGTTAATTATGGGCTGTCTAGCAGCAGCAAAATCCGTACAAGCTAATTTATAACTTAGATTTGAAATGGACATATGCTCAAAAGCTATCCGAAAGCAGTCTATTTTGATTGCACTCATTTCTCTTAAGTGGATGTGTCAAAATTTTTAAGTACTCTTGCTCAGACCAACAACATGATTGTTATATGCCTTACTGGTCTTGTATTGAGTGCTATTTGATTGTTTATATGTCCATAGTTTGTATCTAGGACATTTTTGCTGTGTAGTCGGAATTTCAAAGCTCTGGATATGTACAATTTGTGTTAAGACAATGTTCATGCTCTAGGTGAAATATCTTGGAGAGGATGGGGATGGTATTCCTCTAATAGGAGCTGCAGCTGTCTGTTCTCCTTGGGACCTTTTGGTAAGAATAACTCATTTTATGATTTGTTGTCATTTCAGTTGTCTATAGTTTGGTGAATATAATCAAGTTCCAAAAGTATTAGTTCACATGTGTATATCCTTTAACACAGGGCAATTTTCGCTAGAATTTACGTCATTTGTTCTTATTATTGTCTTTTTTATTGATATGATACCATAATCTCATATTCAACTAGTTGACCCCTGAATTGGTGGACTATCAGTGATGCTTACAGTTTCAGTTCATGTAGGTTGGTCTATTTTTGGGTTTATACCTTCATATCCCATTCCACTTGTGGGGTTATTTTTAATCGGATTATATGTCATGAAATGGGCATTAATTAGTAGGTGGGAAATAGTGATACATTAGTTGCATTTTGGAAATATGGAGTGGTTTTAGAAACGTGTGACATGAACAAGCTATTTTGGTGTTTGTTCATACACTTTAGATCAGCATGCTCTTATGAACGATTTGTCATAAAGTGGTTTTGACCATGTTTGTGAGCACAATTTAGATAAAAGTTCTTGACTTACCACCTAACCATCTCAAATAAATAAGGTCAGGAGATCCTTCTTAAAATAACAATTTATTAGCATAAAAAGCAAGTTAATTGGTTGGAGTTATATTGGGAGTTTTAGAAAGTTCCTGTCCCTAAGTTATTGTAAAATGTCATACCTGATTGACTTACAGATATGTGACAGGTTCATAAACCGCAGACTCACACAAAAATTCTATGACAGAGTTTTAGCTGTTGGCCTTAAAGGTTATGCACAACTGTACGTGTACATCAACTCTTCCTAACTTTTTTCTATTGAGTTTCTCAAAATGTGAGCTACATTAGCTTATTAAGAGTATGGCACAATATTTTTGTTCATGATTTTTCTGGTCATTTAATCTGTACTTGCAGGCATCAATCTGTATTGTCACGCCTTACAGATATGGATAACATCACAAAGGTAATTTTTCTTGTTACTTTTCTTTTTCAAGTATGAATTCCTTAAAATTAAATGTACCCCCTAACTGAAGCAGGTTATTCCAATATCACTAGTATCAATTATGAGTGGAGTGATTGATCTGTAATGGTAATGGGGTGAGTGAAATTACCAATTGGAAATGGACTAACTTTGGCCTGTACTTATTTTCAATGATGCTTTCATTCTAAAAAGGTTAAAATTAGTGTAATCTTCCAGGCCACTATTTTCTTAACAGTTATTGTCAAGCTGCTCCTATGGTCAAATATTTCTAGCAAATGAGAGAGCTACTCTTGTATGACTGAGTACTTGTAAACCACACAGGTGGTGTCAAGGATTCTTATCTGCTTTGTGCGCAACAAATTGTGTGGCTTACTAGGGAATCTCAGATTTACTTCAAAAAACTGAATGCGATAAACTATCTTCCTAAAATTGGGTATATAACCTAGTAGGTCTAAATGAGTCATTTACCACATGAAAGGTTAACTTATCAACTTCCTTTTTAATGGATCCGTTGGCTGCTTGTAAGGGCCTGTAACTTGTCCCATTCTAGCCATGATGGTATATCATCTTGAGTTTCTATCATCTTAACTTACCATGATGGATGAAGCTTTTCTGGTTATTGAACTAAGTGTCCCATGGGTCAGTGACACAAAAACCATGTGGTGCATGCATATTTACGGAAACTCCATGTAACTTTAATTATTTCTCTTGTTATGATGTCCTGTGTTGAACAAAGGGGCGCCCGTGTAATTAGTCCCCTTTGTGATAAAATATTCCATTGTTAGCTATCTAAATGCTTATTGTTACATTGCTGAAATGTACTAAAATGTAAGGTTAAGGAAATATTCTGTAGTTTTAACTCTTATCTTGAACCAAAATGCATCTCTTTTAGGTTATTATTCTATGGTTAATATATGGAACTTGTGCAACTGGTGGTATTTAGTGTTAAACCACATGTTTCCTTGAAGCAATTCTATCTTAGTTTGACATTGTAAATAAACTGATTGTCGTGACTTGCTGTTAACAAGATTTGTGGCTTCTACTTTTCTACAAGCTCGTGCAAAGTCATTTAATTTGGTTTAGATGGTATCTTGTCTCCAAAGTATATGCTATAAATCCAACTGAGAAACCTTGTTTCTAGAATCATGTCTTCTTCTATGAGTTCACAAATTGCAGATCTATCTCCTTTTACATGTCATCTGATGTCTCTTAGTTTCTCTAAGTCAAAAATCAGTAAAACTAGCTCTTTATTTAGATCCATGTCTTAGATATAACTTCGTGAATGATTTTTGTTCATGTCATTTAGCAGCAGCCATGCCAAAAGCCTAAGACTTCCAAATATTGATAAAAATGCTAGTATAAAAGCATATATAAGTATAGGATGTCAGGTTTTATGCATGAATACACACCACTTTGGCCTTTCTTTTAGAAGTAAACATTTTTCCTTGATAATATGGAATTTGGCTACAAAAACTACAGAATATATATTTTTGACCAAGATTTTAAATTGTGGATTGCGGGTTATTTTGCTATTGTAGATGACATGGATGCAAATGTGGCAAATTGCTGTAATGGTCCGTAGCACAACCACAATATTGCAACTACAATTTTAGTTACATTTCACAGTTTAAAATGCTGTTCTTGACATACTTCAAATTACAGTTTTCATTTTTAAGGAAATATGCCAAATAACATTAATAATATCCAGTCATATATTCTAAATATGAAGATAGATTAGTGTGTATAAGAATTTAGAAATTAGATTTGAAACCTAGATTGATTGCATTTTCTTAGGATTGATTAGTGTGCCTTGTGAGCATCCCAACACCACTGCTAGATGATAATGCCTTTGTATGGTCCTGATCAATAGACAATCTTATTCCTGCAGGAACATTTCATAACTAGGTTTTTTAAGTTAGCTTGGAACTGTATTTCTCAACCCAAGAAGGCTACAATAAATAAGTTGTTCCATCATCATTATGAGCTATTGTTGTTTCATTTATTAAAAAAAAAAAAGCTTGAGAACCCAATTTCTTTATTGGTTCCTCCACAATCAACTCAATTTAACCCTAATTTGTTAAAAGCTAGTTGCCTAACCCTTTCCCTGCATCACTTATTTGCCTGATGTGCACTATATCCCATGACCTAAAATTGTCCATAGATGTGAATAAATACTATTTTGTGCTCATCTCTTGCTGGTGTGTAAACAGTTGATGTTTCAACTAAGTAGTACTGCTTATTGTAAATGTTAATTAGATTTGAACGTTTCATTTATGTACTAAATTGGCAAGATAGAACAAGCATTTGACAATTAATTACCAAGACATGTGTCTTATGTGTGTATATCTGGTCATAGGAATCTGGTTGTCCTTTGTGTTTTGCAGTCATGTTCTGTTCGGGACTTTGATCATCATGCAACTCGAATTTTGGGGAAATTTGAGGTAAAAGCTATTGACTGATTCTTACCTTTTCTATAGACGATTCTTCTGGTTAACTGCCGATTCAACTGAAAGGTTGACTTGTTTGCCAGACAGTTGATACGTACTATAGGCATTCCAGCTCTGCTAATTTTGTTGGAAATGTTTCGGTGCCTCTTTTGTGTATCAGTTCTTTGGATGACCCAGTTTGTACAAGGGAGGCAATTCCATGGGATGAGTGTCGGTATGGAACAAGTTTATCTTTAACTTCTTAGATTTTGGTTTTTTGCGGTATTATTTGAGGTTTCATTTCAGAAGATTCCATTTGAAGCCTTCTATTTCCACAATCTTCATTGTTGCCACTCAAAATTCGTCAACATGGGAACAGAAGTGTGTAGGCAGACAGATCTGGGCACATCTTTTCATGGCACATATTTAGGGACAGGTTGAGTTGGGTTGGGTTAGCAAACCGGCCAACTTGATATGGCTTTCTTTCTCCTGTAACATGTCATTGCCCTTGCAACCTGTTTTCTCATTCTCCCTTGTGAACTTTAAAACCCACCATACCTAATCAAAACTAAATCTCCTGTATTCTGCAGCAAATTTCTTCTATTTCATAAATTTCTTCTTCGTTTTGCTTTTCTGCATCTTGGTTTAGACTGACTCCTGTTTTGTCCATGGCTTTCTGTTCTCTCTCTTCTGCTTTCTTGCAAAATTCCGTTGTTGAAACCCATCTCTTGCAATAATCTGTACAGTTAAACACTTCTACTTACTTCCTGCAAAGTTCCAAGTTGTTGAAAGCATCTGCTGCTCCTCCACTTCAGGCTATTTAACTGTCTACTGCCTTCACCATTGAACTCAAGAGTTCTCTTCCTACTTCCACTGTGCTTAATTTCGTGAGTATTGCCGTTGAATTACAGTAACTTAAAAAGGGTCTCTTGATGTTTGCTTTTATTTTTAGTTACATGGATTCCAGTTATAGGTTTTCAAGGCTACTCATTTTCCTTGGACTACTAGGTTTTCAAATAAAGCAACAAAAATTAGAAAATTAGGAATGGTAACAGTAATGGATCTCATTGAGTCTTATGTGAGATGCTAAATAGGAGTTTGGATGGCTAATGAGAGCTAAAATGGATAGTTTTCTTATGTAATCACTAGTTTTCATTATGTAGTCACTCCATTATATAATGAAATGGAGTATTTGACATAGACCAAGGGTATTATCGTACTTGGACAATGAAGTGATATCCTCATAGGACTAATGACTCTAAGGCGTTAGTAAATATGGAAAAAAAACTATTTAAAATAATTTGAATTGGATCGGGTTTACAGGGATGGATGGGTCATGTTGGGTTGGGTTTTGGACAGCCCTATTAACAATCATATTGATTAGCATTCCATTATTTGTCCATCATCACAAGGTTGATGCCATAATTCTTCCAGTCTACTGCAATCAGCTTGAAGTTCAAATATTTTATTTGAGCTTCTTGATTACCAGCTGCCACTATGGACAACTATTGGAAAGCCTCATTATTGTTGCTTACCTGAATTGATTTTAAAGCGTTTAAGGGTGGCACTCCTTTTATGCTTTAACAAGATTTCTAAGTGTTTCTTATTTAGTCCAAAACTCTTTCCCCCGTCTTCTTTTATCAGTTAGTTGGCAGTAAGGCAAAGACTTCAAACAAGGTATAGGTGCCATGGTATTCAAACAACCTTATGTTTACTATGTCAAATGGCTACTGAATCAAATGCTCATTTTTTACAATGCCCTTACTCTCAAGTAATTTGGTCTAAAATCCTGCATCTGATGCATTTAAATTGTAATGAGAGGGAATGGCCTCTTTTTGTGGGTTGGGCTGTTGAGATGGCCAAACTTATGAAGCAGGATGCTTGCATATTCTAAACAGCCTTCATTTGGTCCATCTATGCTATCTGGAGGGAAAGGAACAACAGCCTTCACAAAGGCCTAGCCATGGACTAATATGCAATGTCAGCAAATACAATCTTTTGAATTAGAGAAATTCTTATGTCAAACAAAGCACATCTTGGAGTCACAGCCCAAATGAAGATTAGTTGGGAACGGAACTTGAACTTGTAATTATAGGCCTCCTAATTCTGTACACCTCCCTTCTAGTTTGTCTTATTATGTAGCAAGTTGATGGGATTCCTGTTAAGGTTTTATCATCATACACTCTACTGTTGAAAACATAAAGCTTAGTCAATACAATTACTTCATTTTCCCCCAAAAAAAGAAAAAAAAAGATTTCTAAGTGTTTACATCAGTTTA
>JAOQMN010000009.1:1569900-1583857 GCA_027563555.1 Erythroxylum raimondii | reverse complement strand
ATATTATACCCTTCAACTTGATCATTATTTTTCAAACTTTGAATTGAAATTGTTGGAAATGGAATTGGAAATTGTTGAAAATTCAATTGGAATTATGAATGGAAATGGAAATGGAATTATGATTGTTTTGAGATTGTTGGAATTGGGAATTGTTGTAAATGTAAGGAAATGAAAATAAAATTATGAAAGTTTTGTGATTGTTAGAAACTTAGAATTGGAAATTGTTGTAAATAGAAATGGAATTATGATTGTTTTGTGATTGTTGGGATTGGAAATTGTTGGTTATTGTTGAAAATTCAATTGGAATTATGAATGGAAATGGAAATGAAATTATGGTTGTTTTAAATACTTTGTATATTATTAAAATGGAAATGGAAATGTAATATTATTTATTAAAATGATGAAATTGTATTATTGTAATATTTTAAATACTTTATATTATTCTTAATTTTATAATGGCATGATGATGATTGTCTTTGTTTATATTAATTGTTGTTATTATTGATATGTAAAATATTTAAAAATTATTGTTATTTCATATTAATTGTCATTATTATTTATTATTAAGATTTTGAAAACATGGTTGATGTAAACAGTAAACTAGTAAAGTGTACAGTACAACTATATAATATATTAATATGGACTATTTTGCAATTTTTAAAAATTTTAGGGACTATTTCATAATTTTAAAAAATTTCCCGAAACAGTACCCGGTATCGGTACAGTTTCATTTCAGAGCTCAATCCGGTACCGAGCCTGGTACGGTATTCATAACTTTGTTAAAGAGTGACTCTTCTTATAATCTTTCTCCAATGTTAAAGTTAACCTCACTCACAAAGGAATTCACATCTTAAAAGACCTTGTTTGATTACTTTGATAATTTTAAAGAGTCAGTTTTTTTAAAATGTAACAATGAATACTCAAATTTCTTTGAGAAACTCTTCGGAATTTATATATCCAACACCCAAATTTTTTTTACGTCTAAACTAATGAAAATCCATGTATTTATATGGTTTAGTGGCTAAACTATGTATTAAAAACATGAACTAACCATTGTCAACTGCTAATTTTTATGCATTGATTGACCATTATTACACAATGGTGGCCCAATGTACTAGCTATTGGAATATAGATAGACCATTGTTACACATTAGATGACCAATGTATCATATTGGTTACCAATGTATCAACCAATATTGCAATAAACTCTTGATATACAAGCTTTAACAATTTTAACCAACATTAGTTGACTAGCAACCTATATAGATCAATCAATACACCTAATTATATCATGATTCTGACATATTCAAATGCTCAAAATTAATTTTCTTAATGCAAAAGTAACTTAAACACTTCTCTAAATATTCTATACAGTATGTTTTAAGAATCAAGAGGATTTTCTTTGAAATCTAAACTTTAGTTCCTCTTGATGATTGAAAAAATTCATGCAATGAGTTAAAATGATAATATGTTTATGTAAGATGAGCCTGTAAAATATCTAGTAGGAAGTACAATAAATACTGCATATTCATTTAGAACTTTTTTTGCCTTATTATTCCTTATCCTTGATTTTATTCTTCACTTAAATGAGTAAGCTCCAACTTTTCTCTAATGTCTTCATAAGATATATTATGCATGATCATTATTGCTTTAATGTTGCTTTCATCAAAAACAAACTCATTAGTAATAATTATATTTTTTATCATCAAAATATAGATTGTAACGTCCCTTGGTTCAACAATTTTGTCCTTTTTGATGATGACAAAATATTTTTTGATATTAGATAAATAATGGTCAAATCAAATGCAAACGGTTTGTTATTCCAAGGAACTATAAATAGTTAGCTCCCCCTAAATTCATGTACTAATAAAAAGTTTTTATAAATTAATATATTTTAAACATAAATCAACTTTTGTACAAAGATTAATAATATAGCATTGTAATTAATGACTCCCCCTAAATCTAGCAGTACTTTCTTTCCCTGTTTTTAGAAACTTCTAAAATATTCAATCATCCAAAAGTCTACTAAATTGATATTAAAATGTTAAAGTATAAAAACCAAAAAAACACCGACACGGTATAGTTGTAGTTAACACTAGCATATATAGGTCAATCCTACCAGGACTATGAGTACTAGTGATAACTCTTTTCCTATTATCTAACCAACAATCGAGGAGATATTGATAAATTATATCTACAATAAAAGAAATTAAATTAAGGGTAAGTCAACACAATTAAATAAACTATAATAGTAAAAGAATAACAAATCAATTAAGAAAACAATGGTACCTAGGATTAGAATCCCCGTAAGACTTCTCATGCAATCATGATTTCACTAATCAATTTAAATTAAAGTTCATTGGATTGTGAAAATTTCTCAATCTAATTCTAGGTTGATTAATTGAAATCATTTTCTAGTTAAAACCCCTAGAATTGTATTAATCAATTTATGAATTTTACTATTAGGTTTGACCCTAATATAGAAGATTTATGTTGACCTATCTCTTAGTTTACATGCAACTCAATCTACCCCTTAGGACAAATTAATGTCAAAAGAAGATAAGAATCACAGGACGAAGTGAAACAAAGGACTTGTTGTTTGAGCTGTTGAAGAGCAATCATACCTGTATGAGAAATGCCTTCAATGTGATTAATCTCAGTAAATAAGGAGGCATAAGTGTTACCATTAGGTGTAATAAGCTATGTAGAGGAATCAGATGAGGAGTACAACAAATCACTACCCGAGTTTGCTTATTAACATTAACAATATGAGGATATATATGCAGGATAGACACATGCTCAAGGACCTCAAAATCAGCATAAGATACACCTTGAGCATATGAAAATTGAGTAATTAAACATGGAAAACCCAATAAATTTTCTCTTTAACAACAACCGCAATCATAGCCTTAATAATCAATCGCCCTAGATTTTGTTTTAACCCCTAGCCTATCACATACACAATCTTAGCTTAAGTAGGATAAACTGTCACAGTATGTGTGTCGGGCTTCCAGTTAGCTAGCAAAAGCTTATGAAGAACAAAATATTTATGTGTAAGATTAGTAGCACGTAGTGCAGCAGCAGAAGGCCAAGATGACAATTTACCATCAGTCAATACGCCTTCTAGCATATCATTATTTACTTCAAATCCATCCTCATAAGAACGATCCTCAATTAAATTCACAAACTCCAAAAAGGCATTCAACAAATCAGGATTAGACTGAATCAATCTCCTCCTCCTATAAATCATATGAAAGCATAAAGCATTATCATTCAACACTCGTTTATCCAATTTTCAATAAAATTCTCACACCATCTTAGCATCAAAGTGATACGACAATAAAGTAGCATATAACAAATTCCTCTCACTCAATAAGGCATCTAAATGAAATTGTTTATACTCAACTAAATTAATGGGATGATCGAGAACAAACCCAGTTGAAGCAAGAGTATCCCATCACTATTAGGCTATCGAGGAGTAAAATTTAGGGGACAAAGCTTGCTCCCTGAGAAGCGAGTACGATGCTGATTAGAATTAGTAAGGGCTAAGCAGGATGGTAATTAGGATGTTGATTTCTAGCTAGAACTTGAATCTGAAGTATCTCTGGAACTGAAACATAGTGAATAGTGAGTCATCCAAACTGACTTCCAAGCTAATGATTTCACTCGGCCTTTAGATGAAGAAGGACCAACATTCTGATCAGAAACAACTAGTGGTGGCGGTGGCTCGTTAGGTATAGCTATAGAATCCTCAAAATTAGAGGAAGAAGCATCAACAGAGGATTTGTCAATAATATGAGATAATAAATGTTGAATATCTTTAGCGTTAGATGGTAGCATAGGAATTAGTGGAGGATTTAAGAGCATTATGGGTGCCACCGAGGAGGAACTAGTGCCAGTGATCAACAGTGCTCGAAGAGGATTCTACAGTAGAGGGATCGAGCGATAAGACAACACTTATGTGGTTAGTGAGGTAATTGGTATGCGTGATTGTATTGGATATGTCACACATCACACATGTATTTGATATTTTTCGGTATCAAAAGCCTTACGGGATAGAATGATAGACTTTCATTGTCTTTGGATCAATTGATTTTCTAAACCTGGTCAACCAATACAGTAACATAGCTTAATTGTATTTTTGAATTGGTTTTAAACTTGAGTCAATACCGCAATTGATTACTGTTCATGGGGAGAATGTTAGATATTTTTCTATAAAGTTGGATAACAATTAACTTCATTTTATCAGTTTTTAATTACTTATCATTTAAGTTATGTAAATTTAATCCCGGTAAAGATAATAAAGTGACCCAATAAATGATCTAAATTAATGGGCAGAAGTCTAGGAGGAAAATGAACTTCGATTAATGTGGAGTGAACTCGTATCGAGCTTGTGATGGGCTGATATGGAAGTTATATATATAGAAGTTAAGGTCCAAAGTGCCTCAATGTGTATAGGGTGTACGCAGCATCTGCGCCTGATGCATCCAAAGGCTCATCAGGTGCCCTCGCCATTAGATGGATGAAAGTCATTGCTTAAATGATTTATTCACCCACAGGTGGTATTGTTATAAGAGTTGATGGTGTGTATTCTGATTGCTTTTATGTGAAGGTTTGGATGCATGTATTATGTATTCAACCCATAGGTGTTTCATAATATGTGTAATCAAATTCTCGATATAAATAATATTTTAAGGCTTGAGTATTGATGTTATCTTGCATCTGTGCTGATCTTTGCATTGTTATTTTGAAGTCACCTTTCTTGTCAACAACAACATTGTGACCATTGAAACCCTGACCGGTTTCAATTTTAAGATGTGGAAGAAGGATGTGGAGTTTACCTTGGAGATGGCAGATATCAACATGGCTATGCTAATGAATAAACCATCTCCACTTACGTCCATCAGCTCAGAAGCTAATAAAATAGCCTTTGTAACCTAGAAGCACTCAAATAGGATGTGCTATTTGACCATTAAGAGGTCAATCCTGGATCATCTACTGAGTGGACTGCCAGACACTAACATAGTGAAGGAGTTTTTGGATAATGTTTCCTAAAGGTACAGGTCTCATCTAATGCCGAGATAAGTACCTTGTGTAAAGAATTATTCTCCATGAGGTACACTAGAGAAGGGGGAGTATGGGACTATATCATCAGGATGGTCCACCTCTAAAGCAAGATGAAGGCATTGGAGATTAGAATTCATGATGCAGTAATAGTGCACCAACCTCTAAATACGCTTCCGTTAGAGTTTGGTACGCTGGTCACTTATTATATTTCATAGAATGAGGCTTGGGATATCAATGCTTTGATTTCTTGATGTGCTGCAGAGGAGGAGAAACTGAAGAACACTCCTCACATAACTTTGTTTGCAACTAAAGGAAAGGAAAAAGCCAAGCCCCAAAAGTTCAAAGGTAAGAAATCCTAAACCCTCTCCGCATTTACAGACTAGTCAGTCTATTATTACAAAGGCCGCAAGATTTCAAGAATATGAGGTGCTTCTTCTATAAGAATAAGGGGCTCATAAAATCCGACTACTAGAAATATAAAGTCTGGAAATTCAAACAGGAACTATCAGGTAATTTCTTAACTTATATCATTCATAAATCCAATACTACTATAGCCACATCCAATTTTTGGTGGCTAGATAGTAGAGCATCTAAGCATGTTGCTTTCACAATGCAGGGTTTCAGATCCAAAAGAAAGCAGGGTTTCATATCCAAAGGAAAGCCAACTAAAGGGGACAAGAAATTGATGTTTGGCAATAATGAAGAAATTAGTGTTTTGTATATAGGGGATGTAAGTTTAAGCCTTGATACAGGGTTTGTACTTGTATTACTCGACACATTTTATATAATGTCTTTTAGACAGAATCTAATCTCGGTATCAATGTTAGACAAAAAGGGTTCATTTTGTCCTTGATAATTCAGTTGTACATTTATCTATCAATGCAAAACATATTGGAACTACCTTCTTGTCTTATGGATTATATCAAATATGCCTTACCCCTCATAAAATGTATTCTTCTTTATATATTGTTGAACCTGTCACTCGAAAGAGACCTCTAACAAAGGAAATGTCATACATATTGTGTCATAAACGCTTAAGGCACATTTGCAGAGATAGAATTAAGAGATTGATAAAGGAAAACATTCTCGCAACACTAGATTTTGATGATCTAGAAATATGTGTTGACTGTTGCAGAGGTAAGTGTACCAAAATAAAGAAAAAGGGGTCAACTTGAGCATATGGCTTATTGGACCTTATACATACAGATATTAGTGGATCTTTTATAGCTATATTATGCAATTCTAAATATTTTCTGACATTTATTGATGATTATTCTAGTTACAGTTATGTGTTCTTGCTTAAGGAAAAGTCTGAAGCTCTTGATAAATTCAAGATCTTTAAGACTGAGGTCGAGAACCAATTGGAAAAATCCATCAAGATTGTCAAATTTAACCGTGGAGGAGGGTATTAAGGTGGTATTTTAGGACAACAAAAAGGTCCGTTTGCCAGATATGCAGAATTAGTTGGAATAGTGACTCAATTCACTATGTCGGGTAGTCCTGAGCAAAATGATTTGGCGGAAAGGTGTAACCACATTCTAAAGGACATGATGAGGTCAATGCAAAGCAGGACTAACCTACTTGATTACCTTTGTGGTGAAGCCATCAAGATGACATTGTAGACTAAACAGAGTCCTAAGCAAGTTAGTGCCGAAGATGCCTTTTGCGATTTAGAAAGGGTGGAAGCCTAACCTTTCACGCATTCGTGTATAGGGCTACATTGTTGAGGTACGCTTGTATAATTCTTATGAAAGAAAATTACTTGCTCGTTCTACTCGTTGCTACTTAGTTGGATACCCTGACCACTCTACAGGCTACAATTTTACTATAGAGAAGGGGGCTAGAATAGTTGCATCACAAATAGCTAAGTCTTTGGAATATGATGTCTTTGATAAAGGTGGACCCTGTCACCCTTTAGTTGCTAACAAGAGGAATACTACAATTATTTCGTATCCGCCAATCATACAGTTGGGTTTAGTGGATTAAGATCTTAGTATTGTACCTGTACAGTAATAGGAACCCATACCTGTACAAACAAAGGTTTTTGGGGTACAAAAACCAATGTAGTTGTGAAGATCCACTAGAGTGAGACAATCTGTTATCCCATCTGATTATATAATCTATTTAGGTGAACAAGACTATGATATTTAGCATAAAGTTTAGATAAATCGAGAACTACAAATAGAAAGATGATAGATATCAGATCATGCAAGTATCATCCTGATTTGCCACGCTCCATTTTTTGATTCATGCTAGTGAGGTATTAAATATGCATGATTGTATTGGATCTGTGTCACACATGACATATGTATTTGATATTTTCCGGTATCGAAAGCCTTCTAAGAAAAAATGATAGATTTTTATTATCTTTGGATCAACTGGTTTTTTAAACCTGGTCGACCAATATAGAAACGTGGCTTAACCATATTTTTAAACTGGTTTTAAACTTGAATTAATACCGCAATTCATTACTGTCCAAGGGAGAGAATGTTATATATTTTTCTATAAAGATGGCCAATAATTAATTGTATTTTATCGATTTTTAATAGCTTATTGGTTAAGTTACGCAAATTTGATCCGGATAAAGATAATAAAGGGTCCGATAAATGATCTAAATTAATGAGTCAAAGTTTAGGAAAAAAATGGACCTCGATTAGTGTAGTTTGGACTCATATCTAGTCTGTAATGGAGAAGTCCAATATAGAGATTATATATTTTAAAGGTAAGGTCTCCTATGATTGCTCAAGTAATTCATTAATGTAAAGTTATTCTGACTCATTTAAAGGCTAATGTTTTAAGAAAACTACAAAAAGGGCGTTGATTATGCCTTAATGAGTAGATTTCATGAAAGTATTGGAGGATTCACAATCGTTACGGTCTTGAAAAATTCGTTGGATCGTTATGGAATCAAAATAAGGTATTTTCATATCTTTCGTTATTTTCCTTTCACATTCGATCCATATTATTACCTAAGGTTCTTGTTACATGTTCTAGGTTTTTAAGTGAAGCTACCAAGTGCTAGTGGCAAATTTGATAAAGAGTTCATGGGCAAGTCCTCACTCTCTCTCACACACAAAACCCACACGTGCCTTAGGTAAAATAAAAAGAGTAACAAGAAGTAAAAACGGAAGGGTCATAGTAAATAACCGCGAAGAGTAAGACGGCACGTGTAAATCCACGCCCGACAGTGGGAATGTCACAGCACACACAATACGGATGATCATCGTTCATCCATTCCCTTTGTAGTAGTACAGCGCACGCCTGACAGTGGGAATGTCACAGCACACACAAAACGGATGATCATCGCTCATCCATGCCCTTTGTAGTAGTACAGCGCCGCCTTAGTACGGACACAGCTGGCAGAATGTGTGTTGTCTTATATACAATCAACACGTGTCCTTTCCTCTCTTCTCCTTTTATTTAATAAAGAAGGAAACCTCACTGCTTCGCTCCCTTCACCTCTGCCTCTGCCTCCCAAGAAATGGATTCTGATGGCTCTCTCTACACTCTTATTTCTTCTACATTTTCATCTTCTTCCTCCTCCTTCACTACTTCTTCTCCTGTTACTACTAGTCCTCTTCCTCCATGTTTGGAGAATCCCAATCAGAACTACAACAAGCCCAATCTTTCAACTCATTCTTCTTCATTCTCCTCTTCCTCCAACTACAACAGCGTTGTTGCTTCCCTCCAGTCTTCTTCTTATTCATCTTCTCACAAACGCTCGCCTCTTGTTTTGCCCAATACCAACTTCAACTTCAACCACCGCTCCAGCAGCAAGAGAACTCGCCAGAGAATCAGCGACAAGACTCGCTCGTTACTAAAGCTTATGCCCTGGGACTCCAACATGGATACTGCTACGCTCTTCCATCAAGCCTACAAGTACGTCAGGTTCCTGCAATCCCAGATTCTGGCCCTCCACTCCATGCCTCTTCACTCCACTTTCACTGTCTCCTCTGACTACAGCCCCAACTCTGAGTTTGGAATTTTGGGGATGTTGAACAGGCAGCAGTTGTTACAGGTTTTGCTGAACTCTCCCGCAGCTCAAACCATGCTTTACTCTCACGAGTTATGTGTCTTCTCTGTTGAGCAGCTGATTCTGTTTAACAAGTTGAGGGTCCTACAGCCCCGCATGTCATCTGCTTCGGCTGAAACCCCAGCTCCTAAGTAACCGTTATCCATTTCTTCGATTCGATTAGATTACTACTAAGCACTATGTACCCCCGTATTTGTTTATGTTGTGTTATTGGCGCATCGAGAAGGACAGAGTTTTACATGCAAGTCTCAGCATAGAATCAGTGTTTTCACATTCGGATATTATCTATTTATTTGTTTAGAAAAAAAGTGTTTTGGTGGTTACATGTCTTCCTCTCTCGTCTTAACTTTTAGTAAAGGTTACTCAAACAACAAAGCGTTCTTTCTTACACCTAAGAGATGCCAAGAAGTTTTCATTTATGATATCCATAATTTACAAAGTAACAACACAATGTAAATCAAGTTCAACTTGAGTTTAAAGTCGAATATGATTACCTTCTACTCTTCGCATCCCTCTTAGTAGATAAGATAGATGAGATGATACCATTTTCACCATTCCATGGCTATCCTCTTAGTTGAAAGTCAATTTTAGTATGAGAATCAAATTCGATAGTAATCAATCTTTGTGAGCTACCTAACTTTATTATCTAGACATTTTGCACTTATTGTGTATATATGAAAATAACAAAAGTGAATTAGTGTTTGTTTAATTTCAAAAAGTACTAGAACTTAGTTTAATAATTTTATTATGTTACATGGTACTTATTTGAGCCAGTTGACTTATTAAAGTGCACTTCACATTTACTAACCCTTCTGTCTTTATATGTATAACTACCACTACCTTTGTTCATGTGCATGCATTATATTAGTCAATGAAGTGTGAAATAATGGTAACACTTAGACTCCCTATTTTCTTCTTCCACTTACTTATATTTAAGGGAGTATTAGAGACAATAGTTTAATTACTCGAGAGCTGTTTACCATAATGAGGAAAAAGTTAGAAGTTGTGCATTAAAGATATCTTTCACCAAGGTTTTGACTTCTTATACTAGAATTTCTTATTCAGCTCAATGCATGTTATTGGCTTTGTCATTAAATTCATCAATTAGATAGGGAAGTGCATTTCTTTTGTCTCCTTATCAATTTTAGTGAATGGAGAACTAACAATTTTTTTAAAAAAAGATAGAGGACTAAGGCAAGGTGATCCTTTATCACCTTACCTATTTGCTTTTATTATGGATATTTTGTCTAAATTAACAAAGCTAAACATTTATGAGGAACTAAGGTTCAAATTTCACTATAAATGTAATAAGCTAGACCTTCAACCTCTCATTTCCAAATGAATTGTACTCTTTTAAAGGCTACTTTTTTATCAATTAAAATTTTGATTAACTTTTTAGAGCTCTTTAAATATTTATCATGTTTATCTTTCAACCCAAATAAGAGCTATCTCTTTTTATCTGTTAGTTCCAATGTCGATGCAAGTCTTCTAACAATCTATAAAGGTATCAAAAGATTAGTGAATGGAGAACCAACAATTTTTTTTAAAGAAGATAAAGGACTAAGGCAGGATGATCCTTTATCATCTTAACTATTTGCCTTTAGTATGGATATTTTCTGTAAATTACAAAGCTAAACATTTATAAGGAACCAAGGTTCAAATTTCACTATAAGTGTAATAAGCTAAACCTTCTCATTTCCAGATGAATTGTACTCTTTTGAAGGGCTACTTTTATATCAATTAAATTTTTGATCAACTTTTTAGAGCTCTTTAATTCTTTATCATATGTCTTTCAACCTAAATAAGAGCTATTTCTTTTTATCTGCTAGTTCCAATGTTGATGCAAGTCTTCTAACAAGCTATAAAGGTATCAAACATCAACAACTCCCTTTCTAATATCTAAGGGTCTCTATTTCCACAAAGAAGCTTTCATATTTAGATTGCTCTCCTTTTATTAATGCCATTTAGAGAAGGTTGAATAACTAGTGTAATAGGGCTCTCTCATACGGTGAAAGAATCCAACTCATAATCTCTATTAAGTAAGCCTCATAAATACCAGTACTTAGATTTAACGCTTCTTAAAGAAATTATGAAAACCATTAACAAAATGCTCAGAGACTTTCTTTAGAATGGATTAGAAATTAAGACCAAATTACCTAAAGTGAAGTGGTCAGATGTTTGTTTACCTAACAAAGGTGATGGCTTAGGAATCAGTTCAATTAAACTTTTTAGCAAAGTCCTCTTTATCAAAAGGTTATATAAGGTATGTAATGATAAATAAGCACTATGTGTGAAGTGAATTTATCTTTGTTTCTTAAAATAGGATAGTATTAGGTCAGTTAAGCAAAATTCCAACACCTCCCCTTAAGATAGGTGCTCCTCACAAGGGATTTAGTGCATCCATCTATCAAGCATAAAATAGGAGATGGTAGAGATACACTCTTTAGGTTTGATAAATGTTATAACATAAGAACCTTATACAAGTTATAAGACTTCTAAACACTCAGGGAAATAATCCCTACAAGTACTAAGGTGCAAAGCTCACTACACTAGAGGTTTCAAGTAAATGATGTAAAAGTTCCCTCAATATTCCTTATCTCCTCATACATGATTTGATCCACTGAATGCAAGAAAAAAATAATGAAGTTCACAAATTCTTCATACAAGAAACTCTTATTAGTATATCAAAAACTATTAGTGTAAAGTAGTATAGAACTGTAGCCTTATCCCATCTAACTCTTTTATATTGTGGCTTGTTGTTAAGAGGAAACTTAGCATTAAGGATGCACTAAAGTTCCCTTTAGTAGACACGAAATGTGCTTTATGCTAGATTGCTGATGAAGACCTAGACCACCTTTATTTTAATTACAGGTTCTCCTATATTCTGTGGAGTCATACACTCGAACTTTTTCCCCTTCATTGCAACTTCTTCAATTAAACCAATATAATATGTTGGGCATCTAAAGTTCAAATAAAAAAAAGAGGACCAAAGGATGTTTATATTAGAATTTGTAACATTGATTTATTGTATATGGAATGAAAGAAACCCGAGGATGTTTGAAAATGAAGAGAACACTATTGAAATTGCTATTTAAAAACTGTTACAAAATAATAGAGCTATTGTAATTAATAGAGGCCTTACAAGAATCATCAGCCTTGAAAGTACAAATATGTGGCAACTTTAGTATTTTCCTACTATATTTCATAAAGTGAAACTTATTTGTACTAAGTGTTGTTCCAATCTCACTTTATTCAATTCTTTTAAATCTTTTAAGTTATAAACTTAGCGGCTCTTTCAACATTCCTAATAAAAATCATTATTTATCTTCCAAATATCAACCATACCCTAAGATTATAGGAAACATTTGACTGTTTTCATCCCTTCCAATGACATCCAATAATTGTCCTTGTATATTCTCTTAAATAAACAACTATCTAGTCTTATTATTTGTATTTAAACCTTAAATCTAAGCTTTTAACAACCACTGAAATATGTATATCATTTTGTAAACAATTTTTTACCTTCAATATTGTATCTTGTTCTTCACTTCCTCATTTTACCCTAATAGTTTGGTAAATTTAGCCATGTAATACTTATGCATCATATTGATGATAGTTTCTTCTACTCTTTTGAAACTATTGAAACTAACATCTAACTTTAACCCCTTTCTCAATATGGCCTTTTAAGTTGGCAATCTGATTGTTTGGTTATGACTTAATCTTCTCCTTATAGTAGGGTGTTATCCATTTAGATGTAATGAGATTGTTAAAGTTAGTGGTTATATGAGTGTGTGTAGGTTCATATCTTTCAATGATAAAATTTTCATTTCTCTTGATACTTCAAAAAACTAATCAATTAGGATCTAAATCTAACTCTCAACTGATACTTATTATTTTTTAATATTTTAGCACTAAACTATTTGATATAAAGTACGTATTAATTGTTTACTTGAATTTTCTAGTATTTTAAAACTCGTAAACCTACAATCTAAGGTAGAATATGACATTTTAGATTATAATAAGGATTTTTACATTTACTTCTCACTATACTATCAACATTCTCATAACAAATTATGTAGTATTAACTCAGGTCATCACTCTCAACATAATCACTCTCAACATAACCACTCTCTTTATCAAAGTCAAACCCTTTGTATGCATCTTTATGTCCTTTTTCACTTTTATACTATTCAACATTATCAGTCACTGTCTCATCTCCACCTTCATTACTAGCTACTTCATCTTCATTTCTTTTCTTATCCTTTCTCTCCTTTTAGTTTGATCTAACATCTGAGACATATTTTCCACTTTTGTATTCCACGTTAAATAATAGTTCAATCTCACCAAACCCATTTTTAGTAGCATAAATAATCACACTACCTTCCTCACCATTAATGTTTGCATCCTCATCAACACTAACATTAGCACCATTAGTAGGTACATAATCAATAGAAGTAGGCTGACCACATATGCCCAAAGTCACGACTTAAGAACTAAATGTGTACTCCTTTTTTTTTTCTGTTATTGATGGTAATGTATGTATTGTGTTTGATTTTTGTTTTCAGTCTTTGACAACATTCAAACTCATATTTTTTTGAGTAATTTATAAATAAATTTCAAAATTTATTAATTTTGTTAACATTAGTCAAAACTATTAAATACGTAATAAACCGTTCCTACACTTAAGGATTAATTGTTAGATTGAGTCATATCATGTGAGAATATATGAAGAGCATTCCATTTGCATGCCTTATATTTTCATACACACATGAATCATGATTTGGAGGCATTGCAAAGATATTATATGCACTCAATTAAAATATCTTGGGGTATGGAATATTTTAAATGATAATGACA
>JAOQMN010000009.1:899595-909724 GCA_027563555.1 Erythroxylum raimondii | reverse complement strand
CAGCAAGACTTTTTCAGGAGCTAACCCCATAAGCTCCTCCACATCCTGTAAGATACATCAAGCCAAGATTGAGAAAACATCACTTCTGGTTTAAAGTACAGAAATCCGGATATCACAAACTCAAGAACAACTTGTACCCATCTTATTTACCATAGATGGACCCCTGAAAAGCAGAAAACTATGATCATAGAACCCCTGCAAATTAGGTATGGAATTTGCACAATTGAAACAGCATGTGTAGTCACCAATTCCCTTGGTGAACTAAGTTCAGCCTTTAAGCACTTTAAAAACCATATGCACCAATTCCCTTGGTGACCTCTACCCATTCTGCTATAAGAAACAAAAAAGCGAAGACCCAACAAGATGAAGACCGACAACCCAGAATCCACATGATCCCATTCAAGATCTGATACCAGTGGAAGAAGAGTCCCAGAAGAAGAAGCCCAGCGTGCGAGAGATGCGACGGTGGTTCGACGATCTCAGTAATATATTTAGCACCTAACTTCTTCACTTTTAATTAATTAAAGCGCTTCCTCAATTTTTCTATTTTCTTTTCATTAACTTTTTAGTGCCAAAGATATTCATATAAGGAAAAGATCAAAAAACTTCTTTAACAAATCCTTTTCTTCAAAAATCCCTTTACAAAAATCCCATTCCAAGGATATCAAGAAGTGTAATAAAGAAATGATGTGGAATCTAGAGGATTTACATTTTTTTTATATTTCATTCCCTTCACATAGTTGATGAAAGGCAATTTTGGTGAAAATATTGTTATTTTTAGACTGCTAGTGCTTCAATTCAGAACCTTGAATTGATAAATTTGTAGTTTACTTGTATTAGTGAGAATGCTAAGTTCTTCAATTAAAAAGAATTCTTTTCAAAAGGAAACAAAGACACTAACATGTTTTTTAATTCACTTTTCAGCGCTATATGTTCTCTTGGAGGTTGAATCATTTAAAAGCAAAACTGGATAACGAAAGAAAAATAGGAACCAAATTAGCATCTGAGTTTTTTTCAAGTACATATGAGATATTTCTCTATATAACCAGAAATGTGATTTGAGAATTACCATATCAATCCAACAGAGTGGAATATAAAGAAGGTGAAAGGGCACCGCATTTGGATTGGTGATTTTCTTGGGAAGCGGAAGGTGATGGGGGACCTTTTTGGAGGACTACGCTTTTGGATTGACTTAGTGTGGGGTTGGATGGCGAAGGGACCATTCACGGAAAGAGACAATATTTGATTGAAAGGTAAAACTCAGATTCCTAATTACGACAGACTTGGTAAGGGCAATTATTGCGGAATTTGAGGACCCCGGACACGCACGTCTATATCATTTATAATTGTGAAACCTATCTAGTGTCCAAGGTCTCCCCATTTGACATAATATATACATAGAAAGAAGGAAATTTGTTTTCTTTCCTCTTTAGCTAAATAAGAAAATGACTTCCCAAATTGAAAATTCAAAGTTCCTGAAAATAGGATGTTTTTCCTTATAATAAAGTTGAAGAGGACCATTAACTGAAGAAAGTTCAAAGAGGGAATCTATATTATATTTATTACAATTTGCATGTAGGGATGAACAATTTATATACAAGAACTTATACTTAAATAAAGAAATAAAACTAATGAGAGAAAATTAAGGTACATAATTGAGGGAGCAAATTAGGGATGATATGATTACAAATCAAGATCATTTGTAGAATATTTTTGACACCCCCCTAATGAAAATTGGTTAACTAGAGTTTAGAGTATGAAACTACCCTAATGAATGAAGCTTTGTGAAAATATTAGTAATCTACTTTTTAGAGGAAGCAAAAATAAGTTAAATTGTATCATAAATAATATGATGCTGTATAAAATGACAATCATTTTTATTATTTTTATTTCCAGAAAAGATCTTTGAACTATTATTCCATTATAGGATAACAATTGGAGAAGATTGGCTTCTTCATATTTTATGAAATTATTAGTATGACATATTTTGATTTTATAAGCAAATTAAGTAGCAATCATATTTTCAAATCATAAGTATATAATGCAACTCATAAGATATATCTATAAGAATATAAAATAATTATCAAAAAATCACAAAATAATATGAACCACCCATATAAACATAATGAGAAAGACCCAAATTATCATAATAGATTAGTTAAAAGGAATGGGAAAAACAAAAGTACTATTAAAAAAAGCAAGTGTGATATTTCGAAAACTAATATAAAACACATTCAACATTATCTACTTAAAAATATTCCAAACAAAAATAAAATTAAGATTTTCAATTTGGAAATAGAAATATAAGAAGTAACAAATTAAATGTAACAACGTTATTAGAAGGAAGAAGAAGAGAGGTAAGCTCAACCAAGAGACTAACATTACATCTAGTCCCAGCAATCTCCTTAATCCGTAATTCCTACATGAAATAACTATGTCCTTTAAGAAAGATTTAAGAAAAGTTTTGGTGCATGAAAGATTTCATAAGCAAATAAATTTTTTATTTGAATTGTGCTTATATCTTAAACAATCATAATTGAGTTATCTTCAATGTGAACAATAGGTAAAATAACTAGACAACTTTTGAATGTAAAGATTCAAGAATTTGAGTTTGTATGATTGTAATAAGAAAAATTAAAGAACCATGAAGAATAAAAACTGGTTGTGACAAATAAGGCTTATAAGGTGGATTTGTTAAGATTTTATTTTAATATTTAAAGAAGATCATGAATGTGTTCCACAAAAAATTTAAGAAAAATGTTGTCAAAAGACTCTTCAGTAGTACCATTATCAGCTAAGGTACGGGAAGACTGAGATCTAATATGTTACTCAAAATTTTTCTTATGTTGTAATCTTTAACAATTAGAAATAACATGATCACAATTTTTGTAGTAATTGCAACAATTATTTTGAGATGATTGAGATAAATTATGAGTAAAACCAAATAATTTATTATTAAAAGATACCTGAGTGAGAAAACTAAATCAATCAAAGATGACGCTAATTTAGCTTGAATAGTATTTAAGTAAACCTCCCAAAATTCAACTATTTGATTCTAGTATTAGGATAGAGGACTCTAATAAAATAAAGAAAATGAAATAAACTCAAACTCACTTTAAGTTTCATAATAAATGCAAGCATGTTATCAATCTTTATTGGGCTTTGATACCACTTATTGTGACTCCGAAAAGAATGCTCACATGAACCCTAAGCTTCC
This sequence comes from Erythroxylum raimondii, assembly GCA_027563555.1. Taxonomy (NCBI): domain Eukaryota; kingdom Viridiplantae; phylum Streptophyta; class Magnoliopsida; order Malpighiales; family Erythroxylaceae; genus Erythroxylum; species Erythroxylum raimondii. The sequence continues at coordinate 906,507 of JAOQMN010000009.1, read as the reverse complement.
ACCAATGCTCCTATAGACAACTTCTACTTTCCATTCTTAAACATGTTCTGATATCTCTTTTGGTCAAGCACATTCTCTAGTTTCCCATCTTCATGCTTCCAAAATCACCACTCCAATAGTTGATGAAGTACTTTCCCCTTGGAACATAATGATAAGGTGCCTCCGTATCAATAAATCACATAAATCAAAGTGACTAATATGTAAACACTCACTAGTCTCATAAATCAACAACACTTCATCATCCATACTTGATGTTGTTACTACAGTGTTGTTGTCATCTCCATCCTTTTGGTTGTCTTACTTCTTCCGGTATCTCTTTTACTTATAGCAAAACTTCTTTATGTGACCAGGTTTGGTGCGGTAGTAACATGTTTTAGTTTCTTTACCAACTTTTTACTTTGACTTATTATTTAACTTGCCCTTTGGACCTCTACTCTTGATTCTTCCTCTATTTTTTTAACCAAAAAGAGTCTGTATGTTATTGACATTGATTTCTTTCCTCCTAATCTCTTTATTGAACATTTTCTCTTTAATCACATCTACAGATAGCACGCTATCTGGAGTGGGCTTATTGATAGTCACAACCAAAGTTTCGTAACTATCCAACAAAGAAATTAATAGGAACAATGTTTGTAATTATCATCAAGAATAATCTTTATAGAGGTCAACTTATTGATGATGTCGTAAAAATTGTTAAGAAGCTTCGACATCGATTTCTTATTCTTCAAATTTAGGTTTACAAGTCTTTCATTAAGGAGGCCTTGTTGTAAAAAATCTTCCTCTTATAAAAACCCTTTAATTTCTTTCATAGCTATAAAGGATCCATGTCTTAGGATACATGGTTGAATATTTTGATATCAATCCACTATCAAATAGTTTCCAAGGTCTTCAGCTTCATTTTCTCTCACTCTTCTTTTTATCTTTTCCGACTTAGACGAGATGTTGTCTTTTGTACTTTTATCCACATCAATTGGATCATATAGATTCTTGTAATACATGAGATTTTCCATTATAAATCTCTAAATTGAGTAGTTAGTCTGTTGGGCCCCGATTCGTATTAAGCATGTGTAAATTATTTTGAGATTTTAGTTTGATGATTTTTAATTTGGTTGGATGGGGATTTAAGTTATGATAATTAAATGAAGGGATTTAGTGACATGTGAATTAGTGATAAATGATTATCTTGTGATATATTGTTAGTATTAAAAAGAATTATATGAATTGAGGATCCTATGAATTTAGGTGATTGAGATTAAATGGAGGATTATTTAATTAGAGCTTGTATGGATTTTAGGTGTTAGACTTTAAATTTGAAAGAGCCCATTTGGAAGTTGATATATGGTTAAGGCTTAAGGAAAATCAATTGGGCTTTGTAGTCCATTTAAGTTGCAATTAAATGAGAGAAATGAGAATGAAAGGAAGCAAGTGGGCTTAAGTGGGCTTAAGGAATTAAATGAGTTAGTGAAATGGATTAAATGAGTTAGTGAAATTTAAGGCATAAGGAGTTAGTGAAGCTAGGTTTTAAGGTTTAAAGTAAATGAAATGGGCTTTTAGCCCTTGTAATTATCATAGCATCAAATGATAAATGAAGAAGAAGGGATTTACATGGTGGATTGCTAGGAAGCCTAAGCCCATGAATTTAAGGTTAAAAGGAGGGAAAGATGGAATTGGGCTTAAGTTGTAAGGTAGTTGGTTAAATAAAGATTAAAAGAGAAAGAAGGAAACAAAATGAAGAGGGAAGGAAGTCTTTGGGCTAGAGCCCATTTGGGTTGAAATTAAATGAGATTTAAGGAAATAAAATGGAAGAAAAAGAGGAGTAGTAGGTGATGGACGAAAATTAAGGAAATAAAAGGAAACAAAAACAATAAAAAATGAAGAGAAGCTAATGAGAGGGTCGTATGGGTTAATGAAGGGATGAGGTGGCTGAAACTTCTAGTAGCTTAATGAGAGGATGTCGTTTTAGTATAGGTTGAAGTTAGAAACTTAAGGCTTTTGTCTAGAACCAACCGAAACTAGCCAAGGAAAAAGAAGAGAAGTAATCGAAACCATCAAAGAAGAGAGAGCAAGATGAAGGTGTCGGCCAAGCTAGGAGAAGAAGAGAGGTTAGTTTGTCTTGGTTTTGAAAGTGTTTGTGTGAGTCTTTAAGAAGAAGAGTTTCGAAAAATCCAAGAAGAGAAGAGAGGAAGAAATTTTCGGCAAAGAGGAGAGAGGAAGGAGAAGAAGAAAGGAGTTGGGGTTTTGTTGTTTCTTGCTTGGGAGAAGTGGTTCTAAGGGTTTCTTGAAGAAGAAAGAAGAAGAGGAAGAGTTGAAGGAGAAAATCAGATTTCGTGTGTCTTTTATATGGGTAAGGATTTCGAAATTTGTTGGCTAATTAGATGGGTTTTGATGATAATGATTTAGATAAGGTTTGGGTAAGGTTATAAAGAATTAATTTCATGCTTTCCATTCTGTCAAAATTTTCCAGCATTGATATGTAGGGATTTTCGAAAAGTATGGATTAAATTGATAGAGGTTATGGTTGGTATAGCTTGGAAATGGTGTTGGTAAAGTTAGATAGTTTTTAAGTTAAGTTTTTGTCATTCTTGGAAAATTCCAGCATGTGTATTTGTTGTTAATTCATGGTTTTTGTTAGGTTTTATCCTTTCTTGCTTATAAATGATGGTTGAAGAGTGATTTGTGTATGAAGGAAAAAGGAAAGGAGATGGGTTACGGAGGTTTAAAAAAAATCAGCTTGTTGTTGGTGTATTTAAGGTGGGTTTTTCGAAAATTGTGACTAGGTTTGAGAGGGATTATGGTTGTTATGGTATAGGGAAGGTATAGGAAAGGTATAAATGAGATTATGTAGGGTTTAAGTCAAATGTTGCCATGCTTTCAAATTTTCCATAATTAAATTAGATCGATAATTTGTGCAAAGAGGGATGTTACATAGGTTTTTGATAGTTTATTAGAGAACTTCAGAACTAATTAGGGTTTTGGATAGGTTGTGAATTGAGAGATTGTATACGATTTAGTGTTAATGGTTATAACTCGAGAGAGAGTAATCACCTAGCATAGTCTAAAACTAACAATATAATAATTCACAATCAGTTAGGTTAGCATTTAGGTAAAATTTCCTTTCTCTCAATTGGTAATTCCCTTCGGTTGATTATTGGGTATGTTGCAATTGCTTAGTAATTAGTATTTTCGTGTCTAATTCTTAATTTGATTGATTGAATTAAATTCTTGTATTATGTTTGTTGCATCTTGAATTTTTGTTATTTGTTTTTAACCTTAGATTTTAGGATTAGATTAGTTCCTCCTCGTGGGATTGACACCTTTGGTGCTACGCTAACGAATTGTGTGCTTGCAAATTATCAGAGGTAAATAGTTAAAAATTATATACAACAAACACCCGATAAAGTTTTTGGCACTGTTATCAGGGAGGTAATTAGTTTAATTCTTGTAGTCTAAGGCTTTTTCAACATCTTTTGTGAAAAAAAAGGCTGGGCATAAAGTAGATGACACATCAACTTGGATATCACCAGATAACAATAGGGAATCTCAAGAGTTGAATGCTAAAAAGAGAAAGAAAGAATAATCATAAAGGATATATATTATAAGGAGCAAACGACTTTTGCGGATTTCAATGAGTCGCAATTTAGTTGGAGAAATCATCATCGTTATTTGAACATGCATACTTCGGGCTGGCATAACTACTCAGATTTCTATTAGTCTAACATTGAAAGGATTCCTATCTGACATCAAGACTAATTAGGATTTTAGTAAGACGAATCCAGTTCATGGGATTCCAAGTTGGACAAAATCATGGATAAGCTCATGGATATGTAAGAGACCCAGAAGAGATTGGAAGAGAAGTTTGAGCAAGTAGTAGAAGATCATACCTCTTCTATTCACAACTTAGAGGTTCGAATGGGCCAACTTTCTAGGGAATTTTGGTAAGGAAAGTGTATAAAATTATCTACACAGCATGAAAGTAAATTCAATAGAGCCATGTTAGGCTATCACACTTAGGAATGAGATAGAGCTAGAAGAACCAGCGAAAAATCAAACTAAACCTCACCTTATAGAAGACCAAGAAATCAAGAGGATGAAGAAAAGGACGAAAATGTTAGACCTTGTTTTCTTTCTAAATTTGCTTAATTGTTTAATTGGTTGTTTAGGTTTTGAATTGGTTAATTGTGTTAAATTGTGGTTTAATTTTTGTTAGAATTGGGCCTTTAATTAGAATTGAGGGAAAGATTAGAAATTCGAATTTGTATGAAATGTTAGGATTTAGTTAGATTGTAACTAAGTTAGCTTAAGTGATTGGAGGGAGTTAGAAGCCAACCAAGGGCATAGTTGGAAAGGGGCTTTTAATGAAGGGTAAAGTGGGAAGTAAAAGAGTAAATGAAAGGTGAAAAATAGAAGAGAGGAGAAGCATTGTCGTGGAACCAAAGGAGGAGAAGGAGAAATCGTGGGAGAAGGGAAGAAAAAGAGAGAAGAAGATCGAAAATTCAAGGGAAAAAGGAGGGAAATTCATGGAAAAAGGAAGAATCAAGGTCTATAAGGTAAGATCTTCATCTTCTTCAAGCTTTGGTGAAGAAATAGGTTAGGGTTTTGAGATAGAGAAATCCTAGAGAGAGAAAGTAGTTGTGTGTGTATGGTTAGAGGAAGAAGAAGATGATGGAATCTTGGGTTTTGGGGTTTTCAAGCTAGGGTTAGAGTTTTTAACCCATTCGATTCATGAGTATATTAGATTGAAGTTGATTAGGGTTTTGGTGATTATGGAAATTGGGAATTTTGGTTAATTGAGTTGGAATTTATAGAATTTTTGTTGTGTTTAGGTAATCAAGAGGCTATACAAGAGCAAGAGGAAGGAAACCCTTGATTGTGGAAATTTGCAAGGCTATAAGGTGGGTAAAATAATTCTAGTTGTTGTGTGAGATGGGCAAATTGCATGATGTGTGGATTATGTGTTAAATGACTTGTATATATTGTAGTTATGTTGACATTTCATTAGGATGTATACATTTATGGTGAAACAATTGAGTTGTAATTATGACATGTTATGCATTTATAAATGATTGACATTTTGATATGAGTATTATGCCATTGAATTGCATCATGGCATTTTGTATATGAATGGATAATTGAATCATGAGAATTGAGTGTGTTTGGGCAAGAGAGGAACCGTTTTGTAGTCGCGTTGACGTTAACATAATGCCTTGTCCCGGTAGCCCGCTTGTGGCCCACGAGATTCGGAAATGGACTCGTTTTGTTCACGATGAAAACTTCGGTTTCATCGTTTTGTTTCACGGAACCCTCGAGCCATTTGATGTGCATTTGCATTATGATATGTTAAATTGTGCTTTGAATGGAATTACATCTCAAATGTGATGATCTATGAAACGTGCATTGTATTGTGATAGTGGAATTGCCATTGTGAAGTATATGTTATGTGAATGGTTATACAAGATTATATGGGTGTTTGTGTGGCTCAAAGCTAACGGCTAGAAATGTTTTAGCCACTGAGCTGTGAAGCTCAGCCCAATTTTTCCCTCTCCTCAGGTGCAGACCCAGAAGACCGGTAAAATCCTTGCACGGCATTTGGACGGATCCGAGAGAGTAGTTTTGTATTAAGATAGTAGCTAGGCTTTTGAGTAGCTTTAATAGCATATTGAACATGGAGCATCCCTTGTATTTTTGTGACAAATTAGATGTGTAATGCCAATATGTATTTAAAGCTATGGATGAAAGCCTTGTATGAACTTCATCTTGTTTTGGCAATGAAATGAGGATTGAAAAGTTTTCCTTTAAATGATTATGTGATTTTCAAAGTTGCACTTGATGAATGTGTATAGTTTAATTATTGAATTGTGATTGCTATGGTTGCTTGCATGTTGGGTTAGGGGGATATTGTGTTATTGGTTTGGTTATTGAAATGGAGAATTTGGACTTGAGAAAATTGGTGAATGATTTGAAGACGTGTGATTTGTAGCGTTTGAATCGAGTTTTTGGAAGTTTGATGTTTATAGATTGGCATTTGAATAGTTATGAAGTTGTGTTGCTTTGAGGGGTGATTTTGGGAATTTTAAAAGTGAATTAGGTGGTTGGGTGGAAGCTGGAGGCTTTGGAAAGGCTTGGAAAGAAGGTTTGGACTTATTGTCTAATGTGTGTCCGTTAAATGGACACTCTCGTGTGATTTCAGAAGGTGTCTCCAGCGTGTGTCAGTTAAATAGACATGCATGTCCGTTTAACGGACCTTCTCAGATGTTTTGGGTTTGTCTGTCCAGCGTGTGTCCGTTAAACGGACCCGTATGTCCGTTTAACGGACTTTTTCAAGAGGATTGGATTGTTTGGCCAGTTCATGTCCTTTAAACGGACATGGAACGGACATCCTCAGGCCAGCTACAGTACTTTGCGATTTTTGACCTCTTTCAAGGCAGATTTTCGTGTTGGGGTCTTCTTAAGAGTTGTAGATCTCAATGTCTTCTTTCTAGCGGTTCAAAACAAAAGAAATTGGACGTTTGTAGGAGGCCCGCTTCCGTTTTTTCGTTTTTCGGTTTCGGATAATTGGGTTCTAGAAACGGGGTCTAATACTTTGGCTGGGCTTCGGGAACAGGGCCCAACAGAAAACCCCTATATTATCCGCCAGATCTTAGTATATCATGCTTGAACATTGAAAAAACTTTCGTATATGTCTATGAAAAGAACATTATCCTTCAAATTAGTAATGGCCAAGTGACATTCAACATCAATGATGTATTAAAGATTCCAAAGGAGGATGATTCATTCTGATGAATTGATGTGTTTGAATCTTTAAAAGAGTACAAGGAAGAAGAGCATATGACAATGAACATCAAGTTTGAAGAAGCTATGAAGGTCTCTATTCGTGAAGCAAAAGAAGAAAAGAAAAGGGAGTGACTAAGGAAG
>JAOQMN010000009.1:747882-759598 GCA_027563555.1 Erythroxylum raimondii | reverse complement strand
CTGTGCCACTAGCGGGCAGGCGGGAGAAGCCTATAATAGACAAGTGCACTTGCTAACGGAGGGGATCACTACAAACCTAAATAATCATGCATTTTCACATTATTCACACTTAATTGCCTAATATGGCATTTTTCCGAAATCACATAATCCAATCCTTTTTCATTTGTCAAACAATTTGGCAAACATTTCCCATATGTATTTATATACAAAAGACATCTAATACAAATTCAAATCATCATAAATGATAATTCATTTAAAAGTTACAAGTCATCGGAAAGCATTTAATGACATTTATTTCAAGACAATTAATTTACTTATTAACTCAAATATTAAAAAGTCACCCACCTTAAATCCTTTTAGCTATACTCTTGGTCAATATGCCTTTCCTCTACTTCCAAATACCTCTCTTGACCTTGAACAAAACACAAAATTCCAACCTACCATGAGTTGTCAAACTTGGAATTTCTAAGGAATGGAAAACATGAAATAAACCCTATATCACCTTACTCAAGTCTTTCCTAAACCATTACAAATCAAATCCCTCTATTATTTCCAAGAAATTTCGAAATTCTCTTACCTTAGGATTGACCCACGAAATTCTCTTCTTGCTTCTAATGGAGGATTAACCTCTTCCTCTTCCTTTTTCTTCTACAAAAACCCTCTCAATCACCTTTCTAAACCAAGCTAATCCCAAACCCTAACCTTTCTTCTTCTTCTTCTTCTCCTCTCCACTTAGCCAAAAGTCTCTCTCTCTCTTCTTTTCTTCTTGAAGTTTCGTGAACTTCTCTCTAAGTTTTAACAAGATTTATGTCTTAAACTAAAAAAATCTAAGCCTAAAACGTTGTAGTTTCACTAACCTCTCATTTTCCTAGAAATTTCGTGAATCTTCTCTCATCCAATGACAATTGTTCTTTCTTTCCTTCTTTTTCCTTGTCAATTTCGTAGCTTTCCTCTTCATTCACGACAACAAGGCTTTTCTCCCTTTCATTCTTCTTTTAATTTCAATTAAAAAGACTAAAAAGTCCTTCCTTAAAAGCCTTAAGCCTTAAACACATAAGTAAACTTCCTAATTTACCCTCAATTCATATAATTCTTTTTAATACTAACAATTTATCACAAATAACAATTTATCCAAAAATCTAATTTCACTAAATCCCTTCAGTTAAAAATCATAACCTAAGCAATAAAATCCTCAATTTATTCCAACCAAAATTAAAAATATCAAAATAAACCTCAAAATAAAATTAAACAACTTATTTACCAAAGAAAAGGAATCAGGGCCCAACAGATTCACTTTAATTCTTACATAGGTACACCTATTAAGGATATGGAGAAATTTGCCTATCCTGTCTAAAGTGGATAACTTTAGCTTAAAAGCTTTCCACAGTGTATGTGAATGTGGAAGAATGTGGTTATTTCACCATACCACCTGGTACTATTTAACTTGAGGTTGCTCTAAACAATATATTAGCTTAGCTAAGTGATTTGAGAGGCAACTTGAGACCTTCAAATTTCATTTAATTTTATCTTATCTTCCCAAGTTGAATTTGGATATAATTGAACTATATTTGAAGATGAATCATAATTTGAGCAATTTTTTAAGATGCCTAGGCTGCAAGCCACATCAACATCCAATTTTATAGTACTTTTGAAGACCTCTTATTTAAGAATGTGGTAGATAGTCTAAGGGTCAAACCAGAAGTTGAAGGAGTCCCTATTACCAACTTGATATTCACATTTCACTTTTAAATTGTCCCTAGTTTTACAAATGATTTTCATCAAGGATGATCCATTTCCATGGATTTACCTTTTATGTAATAAGCATTGGCCCACCTAACTCGCAGAGATTGTTTGTCTTGAATTAATTTCTAGTCATTTTTAGTAAGAAGGGTTTGGTTCATTAGATTGGAAGCAATAATGCCTGATCCTCCTTACTTTTGAGGTTGACAAATTTCAAACTACTTCACTCTACTCCTCTCGAATTCTAGTTTATGACCAGACTATATGAAGTTTTTGAGAATTCTATCTATCTTCTTAGTGGTGATTTTAGAAAAAACCATGTGGGATCCCCAATAAATAGCAATGGAGGATATGATTGCCTTAATTAACTGAATCTACTTGCAATGGAGAGTTCTTTATGACTCCAACTATTGATTTTACTAATGAATTATCTATCAAAGGTTTATAGTCTCCCTAGGTAGGATTAGCTGAGGAGATAGGGAAGACCAGATTGTTAATAAGCAGTTTTTGAACTCTGAAACATAAAATGGAGGATAATAATGGTTTAATGATGTCTTCACTTTTGGATATAAATAGGTCACTCTTATATTTATTGATGGATAAGCTAAATATTCTGTTAAACATCTTTAGGGATTGGAGTTATTGTCTTCTTTGGAGGAAAGAAAAAATCATCAACAAAGTTTGGGATTATAATTTTTAATATCTTGAATTTCCCATGGAAATTGAAACCTGGATTTCTTTCAACTACCATGGCTAACAATCTATTGAGAACTTCCATTATTAATGAAAATAAATAAGGGGAGAGAGGATCCCCTTGCCTAATTTCTCTTACCCTTAATTGGTTTTGATGGCTTACTATTAACTAGAATATTGAAGGACACAGTGCTTACACATTATTGTATCCATGTTGTGAAGAAAGTTGGAAATCCATAAGCAAGCAAAAATGTTAAATAGAAAGAACCATTCTATCATATCATATGTTTTTTGGAAATTAGCTTTCATAGAATAATTTATGTGACCTACCTTCCTTGTATAGTGTTTAAGAAGCTCCTATGCAATGGATATGTTATCACTTATAGATCTCCCAGAAATGTAGGGTCCTTGACTATGATCAATGTGACTTGGTAATATGGCCTTTAGTCTTTTAGATAGTACTTTGGAGACGATTTTATAGCTTGTGTTGCAATAGGCTATAAGTCTAAAGTCTTAAAATTTTGTTGGGTTTTTCCTTCAGGGATTAGAGTGATGAAGGACGTGTTAATTTTTTAAGTAGCTTTCCCTTGTCAAAGAATTCCAAGGATACTTCTACTACTAGTTCATTGGTGATTTGCCATGTTTTTAAAAAAGAAATTGGCACAAAATCTATTTGGACCAGAAGCTTTCTTTGGATGAAGGGATTCAAGAGCTTTGTTTATCTCCTAAGTAGTTACAAGTTTAAAGAGTGGCTTGAATTTTTGAGTTGATAATTAAACATGTATGAATTTCTATAACAATCTTAGAGAGGAGTGAGAGTTAGAAGTAAAGTTTAGAAGATTGGAAAAGTTCTCCTATAATACCTTGACAATGTTGGTTTCGGATGTTAGAATAACAATTTAGTGGCTAATAGATACAATTCTATTGGTAGCTTGCCTGAAATAATTGCTTTGTGTAATAAGGTTGTATTCTTATCTCCGTGTTGCAACCAGTTCACTTTAGATCTTCGTTTCATTAAGGAGTGGTAGAATGTCAAAGCTTGAGTGAAATTATGTAGAGCTTGTTTCTTTTGATTTTTGAGCTGAGTAAAATTTGGTTTATCGTGGATGTCTATTTGAATTTGATCCAAGGCTCTTTTAGCTGTATTTACTAGGTGGTGAAAACTGCCTATGTTTTGTTTAGGAAATATCTTAATTCCCTCATTGGTTCTTTAAAAGCTTCCTCGTGAGAATGAATTGCTTAGTAACCTCAACATAGTAATTGAATCCTTTTTTCACCACTTCCTAAAAACCTGTAAGATTAGTAAGGAAAAATTTTGAATTTGAAGGGGTGTTAATTTTCTTTTTGGATATGTTTAGGCAGACAAGAATGAGGGAATGGTTTGAGAGCTTTGGGCAAATTATCTTGAGTGTAAGGAAATTCCTACAATCTACTCCACGTTGGTAAGACTCTTGTCTGATTTTCTTTTGATGAAATTGCTCTCCTTCTATTTATTACTCTATATAAGGAAGTTCCCACTATAAGGGAGATCAGTCACTTAAATTTCATTAAGGCAATTCTTAAGGTGTTCACATTATGAGCAATCTTACCCTCTTATTGCTTAGCGTACATTATGGGTACAATGTCACCTATAAGTAACCAGGGGTCCTTCATTAGGGAAGCAATACTCCTAAATGTAGACCGTAGAGCAGTCATTTGAAATTAATAGTTGAAAGCATATATAAGGGAAACATCGATGTTGACCTTAAGCTCCAGCATATGAACCTCTAAGTGTATGCTTTGATCATGAATTATGGAGTTGACAATTGAAATTTTTGCTTCATTATAAACCATAAATATTCCTCCGTTAGGATATGTTTCATAGTTGTGTATTAACTTCTAGTGACTTGGCAAAAAACTCAAAACATCAAAGTTGTAATGCTTTACTCGAGTTTCCAAAATTCCTTATAGAATAGGCTTATTATCCATATAAAGTCCTTTAACAAAACTTTTCTCTCTGGGGAATCACTAACATTTTATGCTGAGATGATCATGAGGCTTGGTCCTCAGGTGGGGGCCTTTTCCTTCTACTAGATCTCTTACTAGTAGGTATGAAGCATAGTTCCTCATTATTGTAGATATTAGCATCTGAAGTTACCACATTGGGAGTGCTACTTTAGATTTTTTGTCATTTTTATGGCTATCGATTCAAATCTGTGTTGCTTTTTCCATTATGATCCGTTACTAAATCCTATTTATTATTGTTTCCTTCTTCTATTGTTGCTTCTTCATTTAGAGTTTATATATTATCAACATTTTCCAGGTCTTAAGATATCTGGACTTGAATAGTTTGCCTGTGGCCTTCCATGTTTTCCCAAGTGGTGTGGTTAGAGGCTTCCATGCATAGGATACCTTGACAACATCTTTTACCAACTCTAAGTTTTCATTCAACTTAGGTATTAGGATCACTTCTAGTAAGTGTTTTATGGAATGAACTATAACACAAACTCTGACATAGTTTATTCTACTAGTTTCTGTTGTGGTTTAGTTCATGCAGATAACCTTGCCCAAAAAACTTGCTAGATTACTTAAACCAGTTGTTGTCTAATACTCTATAGGAATGCCATATATGCACATCCATATAAGCATATTAGCTTGCTTGATCTTTTTAAAATTTATTCTTGGTTTCAATTTTATGGTAGCATTGGTTTGTATTCACATGCTAAGGGCCATATTCAAGGACTTTTTTGGCATCTGATGTACCATGGAACCTGAATAGGAAAATGTTCTAATCATTTACATGGGTATCTTTGAATCCTAACGATTTTCATTTGTTCATTTCCCAAGCTTTCATTGCAAGGAAGGATATTCTTCTATCTAATAAGAATCCTATTAAGGTAGCATTCTAGAGTTCAACACCTGCTTTTAGTTCTGTAATATGTGGTGAAACAATTTGATGAAGTGAATCACACGTTAATATAGTAAACATTAATGATGTATATAGACACACAAGAAGGGGGGTTGAATTATGATAACTTTTTCGTTAACCCCTTTGAAAAAAAACTTCTTTTATTATCAAAAACTAGTTTTTCTTACAGAACTGATGTTTACACGTTTATCAATGATTTTCAAAAACTTATGTATGAAAGTAATATTGAAAATCACAATGTAAAGAGTAAGAGAGAGTTTAGAGAGTTTGACACAGTAGTTTTTATACTGGTTCACCCCAAACCGTGGGCTACGTCCAGTCCTCAGATGCCTATCTGAGATTTCACTATCTCTCAAAGATTTACAAGTATTCTTTTTCTCCGAGCCTCTTCAGGTCTCAATACAATAAGTATTATTTCACTCTTAGCCTCTTTAGGCTATCTATATCACTATCAGTGTTTCGAACTTGTTACAAATAACAGAATAGCACTCAAGAAATTTGCACAGAAATTCGTCACAAAAATTGCTAGAGTAATCTCTTCTCTCGTAAGTAGTTTTGTATTGTGTGTAATCCGTGTTGTAATCTTCAACTTTGACTTCTTATTTATAACCTCCGTCTCCAACTGCTTCTTGATAACTACTTCTCGGTTCTTTAAAGAAACGGTTATTCAGTTGAGTCTTGTAACTAACTCAAGCTAATGCTTTCGTCTTCTTTTCAGCGTCTGTTTTCTGCTTCCGTCTGCTTTTCTGCGTGTTATCTTCTGTCTGCTTTTTTGCGTCTGCTTTCTAGCATTTGTTTTTCCTTCTGTCTGCTTTTCTCTTCCGTCTGCTTTTCTATGTTTGTTTTTCTAGCGTCTGTTTTCTACTTTCGTCTGCTTTTCTGTGTCTGTTTTTCTAGCATCTGTTTTCTGCTTCCGTCTGCTTTTCTGTATCTATTTTTCTAGCGTCTGTTTTCTGCTTCCGTCTACTTTTCTGCGTCTATTTTTCTAGCGTCTGTTTTCTGCTTCCGTCTGCTTTTCTGTGTCTGTTTTTCTAGCGTCTATTTTCTGCTTCCATCTGCTTTTCTGCGTGTTATCTTTTGTCTGTATTTTACTTCCGATATCTTCCGTCTGCTTTTCATTTGTCTCCTTTTTGTTTGTCATCAAAATTATTAATCGTAAAGTCATTTTGACTTAACAATAAATAAGACAATATTGTAAAGCTTGGAAACCAAAGTCAAGGATGCTAAACATGTTTGGCATAAAGAGATTTATAACATATTATGGGCATATTGAGCAACATAAAAATACTTATTAAAGAAAACCTGCAATCTTACCTTCATCTTACCTTGATCCCTATAGAGCAAAAATTATTGATTCTAAGAGTACATGCATCTAACTCTTAGGGAAATAACAAACAACTTTGTTTAAAACTTGATGTAATTAAAGAGCGTAGAGATGTCACAAGCATTAAAAATGAAATACATTGATAAAGGGTCGAGCAAATGACATTGTAAGACAAGATATCAAAATCTCCAAAAGAGTGAATTAGTTTGTAAATATTAGAATTCTTAAAAAGAAGTAATATTTAGGCCTAGAAGTTACCAAGTTTGAGAGGCTACCTAGTCTAGTGTCCCTCACATTTGGAATAAAACCATCTAAGAAAATATTGCTATTAGATAGAAGTTATAAAAAAACTCATGTATAAAACATTATTTTTAATAAAATATCTATTATTTTAGTAAAATGGAATCAAGTATCAAAATATGATGAAGGCTAAAGGCATCAGATATAAAGAAGTCCTTTTTAGCTCTTTAGCCCATAAAGAAAAACTTGTAGGTTAAAAGGCCTCAAGTCTAAGATAACTCCATTTCAATTCCTAGACATAAAGAAAATTTAAAGACCTTAGGTCTAGGAGAAGTCTCTTTAACTACCTGGATCAAAATAAAAACTTTTTCAAAGGCTTCAAGTCGGAGAGAAATCCTCTTTAGCTCCCTGACCTATAAAAGAAAACTTACATGCTTAAGGGCTCGAGTATTTAAGAAATCTCTTAAGCTCCTTTATTAATAAAAACATGAAGGTTCAAAAATCCTAGAAAAATCCCTTTCAACTCCCTAACCTATAAAGAAAAACTGTAAGCTCAAAGCCCTCAGGTCTACTTGAGAGTTTCATGGATATCAACACCCTTTATGAAGTAACCTGTTGAAAAATCTAATGTTGATAGTTAAATTCATCAAAATTTTAATAAGGTAATAAAGAGAGAATTTGCAAACTTGTGAAGTTCATTTTAATTTTTTTAAAAATTTGCAAGAGAACTAGATTTTCAAGGCCTATCAAATTCTTTTAAATTTTCTTTAAAATTTTTTTCAAGGTAAGGGAACTACATTCTGTAGGGTTGTTAAGTTCATCTTAATTTTCCTTAAAATTTGTTAAAGCAAGAGAGCTAAATTCTATAAGCATGTCAAGCTCTCCTATATTTTCTTTAAGATTTGTCAAGGCAATAGATATATAACTCCATATGTCCGCAAATTCTGTTAATTTTCTTTTAAAATTTATCAAGGTAAGAGAGCTAAACTTTATATGCTTACTAAGGGAATTCAATAAGCTTAACAAAAATTGTTTATGAATTTTTAGGTTTCGATTTAAGATTCATCGCTAAATATTATTACCTATGTTTACGGTAATATATCTATAACATTTAGCCACAAAACCAAAGTATACCAAAATATCATTGGCAACGATTTGGTTTATCCTCACCTATCTCTTTTGTCTATGTATTCTGCTCGTAGTGAAATATAATTTGTGACGATTTGACAAAAACATCGCCTATAATAATTTGCTACCGAAATTTTGTGATGATTTGGTAGCGTCATGAAATATTATCAGCAATGAATTTTCCTTTTAGCCATGAAAATGTTCGTAGCCAAAGCCCCATATGTTGTGTTGTCATCATTAAAATAAAATACAAACTTCAAATAATGATGCTAAGCTAGTCAGCCCATTGCCATCTCTAGTTTCATTTCTAGCATAAGGAAATATAAACATATGATGCTAAAGTTAGCTAAGCTTCTTCACCATAAAGGCTTCCATAACACCTAGGTTCAGGCTTGATCAGGCCCAAGGCAACGAGCCTAAACTTAAGCTTAACCTAACCAATTTTTTAACTAAAGATGCAAAATGACATTGTTTTCAATAAGACGAAATTGTTTTACTTAAAATGGTCAGGCCTTGGACTTGGGTAGCCTGAAGTTCGGTTAGCTTGGGCTTGGCCTGTTGATTTTGAGCCCGGCTTAGTTACCTTTGAGACAAATATTATCATTGAATTGGAGATGTCATTATTGCAAGCATTGAGACATTAGTTTTTATAGAGAAATATTTGTTTCAAGTGGGTTTTTTTATTTTTGAATTAATTGATCTTTTATCTTATAAAAAATTCTTATCATAATATTTTAATAATTAAAAATATTATAAAATTAATAAAATATTAAAATAAAATTTTACATAGTATTTTATGGGTCCACATTGTAGAGCTAGAATACTACATGATATGAGTTAATGACTCAATTATGGATAATTAGCAAAAACCTAGTATAGTTAAATTTTATGATTTCAATATCTAATATTAAAGATAACAGTAGGGGTCTTTCTACAGAATGTTGGGAAGTGATTTACATATTTAACCTATAGTCGGTCAACTAAAGTTTAATGTTATCAACTAAAATGATTTAACCTTCATTTTTTAAAGATACATAATTGAATTGATAAAATAAGAAGGGTTACAACAAAACTCAAAGAAGCTATATTGACCTTCTAAAAGAGGAGATTAGAAAAATATTAGTCTTGAAATGGCTTGGGTCGAGCCATCTAAAACCCTTCACCAATGGTTCGAATCTAACCCAAAATCCGATTAGGCCTAGTTTATGTCATTTGAGTCCAGATTTAATCGTACTTTAGGTAGCCTAAAGCCTACCTATCTAACTTCTAACCCACAATCCAACCTATCAAAACTCTCAATTTACTGCCCAACTATCCATCACTATCATCAATTTGCCAAGAAACTCAACCGACGGAGTTTTGATGATAGAGAGTGGTTGACCAATACATCTCTACATATGAATATCATCGTTGTTCTCTATCTTCTTTTGGCAATAATAGTAGAAGTTTAAAATATGATTGGTTGAATAAAGAGGTGAATCCTATAGGAAATTGGCCTTTTGGGGCAATTTAGTCCTTATGTTTGGTACTAGACAAAACTGAAGAACTTGGTTGTATGACATTCCAAAATAGAGTCACCAAAAATATGAGTTGTTTTAGGATTTGGACACTCATGTTACTAATAGGACTCCATCTGATTTAGCTAACACTAGGTTGGGAGTTTTAGATTGAGATAATACTAAAGAGAAACAACATAGGAGACGTAAGAAATGAGGAGAGAAGAGAGGATATGGGAGGGATAGTAGGGTATAATCACCTCATAGTGAAGAGAATACAGAGGAGAAGAGTCACTACGGTTTTTTTTAATGCAAAAAATCAGGCTTTGGGTCAGGCTGAGTCATGGAGCCCGATTCGGAACCCAGTCAAAAAGTTGATGCCTGAACATATCCTAAAACTTGATCAACTTGGACTAAGCTTAATGACCTCAGGTCAAATCAGGATGGGCTTAAGCAGCAACTCTCATTCTTAAAAAGGACAAGGTACTAAATCTAAAAGAAATTAATTAGTAATCCTAAAAATAGTGAACAAGTTTATGGTTAAAATTTCGGTAATTCTGTCCAACTTTTGATTTAAGCTCCCTATGAAGTTCAAGCAACATTTAGGATTACTGCATAATTCCCCTCTCTCATCCAAACTACATTGAATCAAGTATTCTCCTAACACCAATTTGCCCTATTGACATCATGTTCAAGCACTGAGCTATCCTCCTTATCTAGATCAAGAAGCATTATATTTGTTGCAGTATTTCCCTTTTCTCTGCCAAGTTGTAGTTAAAGTAGACTATTTTTATCTACTGTAGTGGTGACTATTAAAAAGCTGCTACTCACACGATGTTATCCCTATGCATAAGCCTTTTTCCTTATCGACCTGTTAAAATTTCTATAATGAAGCTATTTTAATGCTGCAATTTTGGTATAAATTATTTAACACTAGTTGCTCTTTAATTTAGGAGATCAGCTCATTTAAGAGATATTTCAAGTATACTTATCCGTAGCCATTGTATATCAAATACTAAGTAGCAGTAAACACATATTAGTTAAGAGATATTTCAAGTATACTTATCCGTAGCCATTGTATATCAAAGATCTCCATGCAAGGAAAATTTGAGAACAATTTCGCAATCATCTCTACAGAATACGACAACAGCTTTCCATACTGAAGTTAACTTTCACAATAATTCCATCATTTTTTTACTAGCTTATTATTATTATTATTACTATCTTTTTCTTGTGGTTTGTTCATCTTTTATGTGTATACGGACCCCAGAAAGAGGAGAGAATTGTTGATGAACAACAAAATCCTTTTCTTCACGACCCGAAGTTTGCTAACGTAATGCCAGCTGATCATTACCAAACATGCTTATCTGTGGACTTGAGGGTTGCCAGCTTTGAGGACATTGTGTCGTTGGCTTGAGAAATCATTTCCACTAAGTCAAGCTCCCTCTTCAGCTCCTGAGTCACATGTTCGTCTACAAGCAAATCCATGGCGAGGGTTTTTGCATCAACAACAGGAGCACAAGGAATGTCATCAAGAAGAGAGTCAATGCTGTAACTTTCTTGGAACATTTTTTCATCAAAGTCAAAATCAGGAACTTCGTTGAAATCATAACTTGGGACCAAGCGATCATTCTGGCAAAAGTTTAAGGCCTGTTCAATTGGTGCTTTCATAGCAGTTTTGTCAGCAATTGGATCAGTAGTAGAAGATATTCTCTGTTGGAAATTCGCTTTGGTTTGGTCCAAGTTTAAGCTTCTGATGTACTCTTGCAGAAGAGAGCCTCTAGGGTACCTAGAACGACACCCTCTCTTTGAGTATTGCCTCCTTTTAGTTGCATTCCAGTGGTTCTTTATTGAGTTTTCAGTTCTTCCTGGCAACTTTTTTGCAATTTCTGCCCACTTGTTACCTACCTCTGCATGGGTCTGTATAAGAACCTTATCTTCCTCGTCATCCCATGAATGTTTCTGCAACCAAAATACCACAATCATACAAAAATTGGATTATATTATCATTGGTGATTATATGTTCAACTCTATGGAGGATGGCTCTTTTATGCCGGCAAGTTACATTCTCTAACCTTGCCTCTAAGGCTACTGTAATGCTATATCGATGGTAATTTAATTAGTAAGTTCTAACATGCATAAGACCAAACAAATAACAAACTACAGGAGTATGATACTATTAGTACC
>JAOQMN010000009.1:279775-290451 GCA_027563555.1 Erythroxylum raimondii | reverse complement strand
TATGTAATAATAAAAATTTTATAAAAGACATTGTATTATCTTATTAAACTAATTAATATATTCTTAAATATTAATAAAGTATGAGAAATTAATCTATTATTAAATATTAATATTTTTTAAAAGATTAAAATAATCATTACCAAAACCTCAAAAGGAGAATAAGTACATCAGTTCATCAAAATCAGGCTATAAGCCATACCTGTAATTTTACTTTCAGAGCCAAAATGGATAGTGGAGGCAACAGATGAATAACATGGTCAAACTAACTTAATCCTCTCATTAGGCTGTTAATGCAAGTTCCCTTCAATTAACTCACATTCCATTTGTTTGTAATTTGCACACGTAGTTGTTTGCTTATACCTTTTTCCTGAACAACTTTTCTAATCTAGCTTCACATATTGGCTTTTAGGTTAGTGGATATCTTGAGGAGTTTGTTGGGCGATTCTTAAGTTCCTTTCCTTCCAAATTGCATAGATGCAACAACTAAATTTGATCTTTAATGGTTTCAAGTCACCTTTAGAGTTAAACCTGATCTTGTTTGCCCAGTTCTATGATTTTTCCCCATCATCTTTTGCACATTGTTAATCACACACTTATTGAGCTTTCTGATGTGTAGCTGCATTTGGAAAATAAGTGTTTAATTGTTTTTGGCTCTTGGTGGCAAAGGGAGCAATTGACTATGGTTGTAGTTCCTCTTAGTCTATCCTGACTCATCAATTTCCTATGCATTGCCAACCAAGGAATGAATGATGCTTTGGAATGCAGCTATGATTCCAAACTAGCTTTTTCCATGCAACCTTTGTAGGGGGCTGTTCTAAATAAGTTCAGCTATGTGCTGCCATATGATTGTGTCTTCTCTTATTGGGTTGAACTGTAGTTAAGTGTATTTGCAATTATTGAGGAGAAACCTCTTAGCTGACGACCCCAGGTGTTTCCCCGCACCACCTCACTGACTTTGGCATTGGCTGGGATTATATGCCAAAGAATGTTGAAGCGAGGAAGCTTATGTAATGGTCCTTGCCTGTGCTAGTTATCAAACCAAAATGAGGTTCTGTTCCCATTCCTTATGATGCATCTTGTCTCTTGGTTTATGGTTTCCCTCAGCTTCAACGTTTGAAGCAGTGTCCAAGAAGTATTTGCTTGTGTTCTAGACTTCCAGAAGATATCACTTTTAAAAAACTGGGTGTGCGTCTACCTAACCCATAGAGATTCTTTGTCCGTATAAAGTTTCCATATTCTCTTTACTAATAGGATCTTATTCATAGCCTTGATTGAGTTGATTCCCATTCCACCTTCATCTTTACAAATACAAACATTTGTCCACTTCACTTTAGCCTTGGTTGCTTTGTTGGGTTCGCTTGTCCGCATGAAGATTTTCAAAGTTTTAAAAATTGCTTTGATTAAATTTCCAGGGTTACATAGATGAGAATTCCAATGCACATGAAGATTACAAAGACTGGTGATTACAAGTTGTGATCTTCCAACGTATGATAGATTTTTGTTATTCCAATTCCCTATTCTTCTTTGAATTGCATCTAATAGAGGCTGGTAATTTATATGGGTAAGTCTTGTAGCTATTATTGGAATTGTAAGATATCTGGTTTTTCAGGCTTCAGTCTTGCTATACTGGCTAAATGTGTAGCTTGGTTAGGGTTGCAAGTTGAAACATAGATGCTGCTCTTATCTTTGTTGATTGTTAAAATTGAAAGGGCACTAAATTATTGTATTGATGTAATAAGCATACTCACTGAATTTTTGTCTGTTCTACTTAATAGGATTAAATCATCTGCAAAGGAAAGATGGTTAAACCTTTTTGCATTTATAGTGGAATTTGAAATTCCCCATCTTACTGGTGTTCCTTTCAAGCAAATTTCACAGTGCCTCAATGCAGATTGTAAATAGGTAAAAGGAAAGGGGTCCCCTTGCCTTAATCCTTTGCTTCATCTAAACACATGTGCAGGTTCTCCATTTACCAAGATGTTAAAAGAAGTGGTTGTGATAGAAAGTTCAATCCACTTGATAATTGTGACGGATATCCAAAGCCTCCATTGCATTGAAAATGAACCTCTATTTAACAAAGTCAAAAACTTGTTTATGTCCATTTTCATTGTGCAACTCATTAGGGTTTTGTTGATAATCCTAGATCACTTCCTGTAGTAAGAGAATATTGTGTCTTATGCTCCTCCCTAGAATAAATGTTTTTGTCTTGGATTAATGATTAATCTTAAGGTACTTTTCGATATGGGGGCCAACATCTTCGAAATTATCTTGTAGAACACATTACGTCATGAGGAAAATGTATTTTTTATTCACTTCTTTGTACATTTTACCCATTGAGAGGATTTCTGGTATGGCTTCTAAGATACAATCTCCCACTAGATGCTAGGTTTCTGAAAGAATATTGCATAAACTCAGCAGGTCCTAGTTCCCTTTTAGGATTTAGGCTGAAGAGCTACTTTTGTTTCTACTCTGCTAAATGGCCTGGGTAACCATTAGACCTACTCCTCATTGATTAAGCTAGGTATGAAGTTAAGGGAGGAACATTGTTAGTTGGTTTACCAATTATTAATACAAATAAAATACTATTAAACTTCTTTTTTATATATTATTATGTAAATGTGAAATCAATCAATTAAGTAAAATCAACTGATTAAATACATGCCATTTAGATAATTTGCATACAACTCTCTTTATTTACGTGGACAAAATTTGTTATTTGTGTCTTTTGCAATATATGTAACGCAGAAAGATAACAAAGAGAGTTTGGAAGCTAAACACCTGTAGTTCCGACCTGCCTCACATGAGTAAAATTTTGTTGCCAATGTGGGAGACATGTTACAAAAACTCTTTCATTTGTTTGATGAAAGGCAGTAAGAACAAGAAATTTAATTAGATACTAACACAATAGCTACTATTTAACCTCTTAATTTCTATAACTAATCTCTATCTCACTAGAATCTTATCTAAGCGTACAAGTGTACATCACTCAGCATGGTCAAGAAAGTTAGAACCAAATACCTGCAACAGATTGTCTTTAGTGAAGTATGTTCATGAAAAGTATGCTCTGCTGTATTGATGATGCATGAAATCTGTCCAGGGTTAACCAAAACTTGAAAACTTCATACGCATGCTTAATATCGTCTCCAGAAAATCTAGTTGAAAGTCTACAAGGTATCGACTGGTTGTTAAGCAGAGGATGAAACTCTCTAGTTGCCTTCATTAGACAAACAGACAGAGACTGTGTGTGAGTGTGATGTGGGGAAAAACACCTTGCAACTTGCCCTTTACTATTATTAGCATTCAAGCTATATTTATAAAGCACCTGATGTCATTACAAGTGAAAGAAAAATTAAAAATCTCAAGTGCTTCATCCATGTCTTGAATTACTGCTCGTAACTTTTGCTGTCCCATATCTCTGCGTCATTGCTTGCAGAAGGAAGTATGCTAACTATGACCATCTTAAGCGGTAATCAATCTTATGTAGACTATGACAACAGCATCGCATCCTTTATGGTTCAACTTTCCATAGACTTTATAGCTCATCACATAAATAATTATCTTAAAGGCTAAATTCAGCTGCATGCTGTCTGAAAGTTTCTTTATTCAAAAAAACAAATGTTGTGATGAACTGCCATTTTTTCAAAATCTATGTGAACAAATTGTTAGCCGTTTGAGAAGGCAATTGACATGAAGGGAATGTCAGTTGCAAGGTAGGCAGTGGGATAATGCAAAAAATACTATAACTGCTAAGGTTGGTACCACTTAACCTTCTCCAAATTCTGATCATTCTTTTTGCTTCTTGCAATAAAAATCTATTTCCCCAATATCTGCTACTTAAGCTAAGATATCGAACTCAAACTCCTTGGAATGTGATGGTTAATGAATGGCTGGGAATGCAGAGCTAATAATGTCTTCAGTTGGATCCAAAAACATCATGGAGAGAAACCAAGATCCTGACAAGGGTAATTACCAAAAGACAAGCATGGAGGCAATCCTTACAGCTTCTAAGTTGCCAAAGGTAGTTCCTCCACTTCCTCATGGTGAAAACGTGAGAAGGCCTCGTGGAAGGCCTGTTGGCTCAAAAAATAAGCCGAAACTACCAATCATTGTCACACGAGATAGTGCTAATGCACTAAGGGCACATGCAATGGAGGTGGGCGCAGGCTGCGATATAAGCGAGAGTTTATTGATCTTTGCAAAAAGAAAGCAGCGTGGTATATGTGTGCTCAGTGGAAGTGGCTCCGTAACCAATGTCAGTCTCCGGCAGCCAGCCTCATCTGGAGCCACTGTGACACTTCATGGCCGATTTGAGATATTGTCACTTGTTGGATCAATTTTACCTCCACCTGCACCCCCAGGGATCACAGGGTTGACCATTTATTTAGCTGGCTCTCAAGGGCAGGTTGTTGGTGGCGGTGTGGTTGGTTCACTCATTGCTTCAGGCTCTGTCGTAATAATGGCTGCATCATTTATGAATGCCACTTTTGATCGCTTACCCTTGGATGATGAAGAGATTGCTGCAGCTAATCAGCATTATCAAAACGGTCGTTCTCACCACCTTGACGTCTCGGATTTTTACGGAATGCGACAAAACTTGCTTCCTGATGGTATCATGCCACCTGAGGTATGTTCTTGGCCAATATCTAAGAACTACTGATTTCCTCAAGCGGAAACTTTACGAGTATTGGCAGATTACCCTGTATCAGCAACATCATTGTGGCTTCACGTAGCATGCTGCTATATATGTATAAGAAAGCACCCACCTATCCTATCAATCGAACTAGAATCAATTTCTTTCTCCATCTATTTTCTCATAATAACTGGAGACAGTATAAACGTTAGTCATTAGCACTTGAGATTTCTCATGGATTTTATATATTCACTAACATATCCCCTCAATTGAAAGCTCTTTAAGATTGAAACTTACACAAGCTCATTTTATCTTATGCTGAATAATAGATGGGTGATAGGATTTGAATTCACGACCACTTGGTCACAAACGCTCTAATATTATATTAAGTGACTGTTTTATTACAATAATTTAAGCTATTGTACGAAGCCAATTTAATTGGTTTTATATATTCACTAATAACTCATGTATATGATTTTGCTGCTTGTGTTTTATATATATGGAGCAATGAACATACTTTTTCAGTTGCTCTTACGCCTCTTCAAGAGTCCTTCCCTAGCGCATCATCCATACAACTATAATTCTTTGTAGAGGGTTTGAGCTTAACAGAAAATAACCCTTTGATCCATCCACCAAGCTAAAGTAATTACATGCTGTCAAAGCACCAATTAAAGCTGAGACAATCTGGCTTGCAACTCGAGGAGTAGAGTGTTGAAAACAATAGGATAGCTTCATGTCATAACCATTCAGCTAGTCCCAAAATCAGAATTATAGCGAGACAATGCCTTCTTGTAGATTCTTTAAACACTTGACAAGTCTATGTAGCCACACTTAAATGAGTACCTATAATTGCAGTGACAACAATACGATTCAACTCAAAACATACTCACGACTCTACTTTCCTTTGCTGGTTGCTCTTAAGCGAACACAATCATTCTATAAGCTAAAAGTTCGACTCCTAAGTCTAAAAACAAAAATTTGTGCAAGTGTTAGTAAGTTTCGATCAACGCTTAATACGTAAGTTAGTATAAAAATGACATGGGAAAGAAAGAATTAGGAAAAGTATTATGGATAGGTGAGGCATGTATGCAATATTAATGAAATCTCTAGAATAGGTGATAGTTGACATGGATTAGTGCACATTAGCAAACTCATGTAATTAAGTTTGAATCACTCGTTATCATCATTATCATCATCTTTATACTCAGTCTGAAGTTCTGCAGTGAGACGAGATTTGGGGAGGTCTTATAATACGCAGCCTTATCTCTATATAGTAGAAAGACTGTTTTCCGGCAGACCTACATGTAGATGTGACAAGTAAAAAAAATGATGCTTTAAAACAAAAACAATAATTAAAGAACTGGCAAGCACAAAAAAATTACTGACTAGAAAAGTACTACCCAAAAAAAAAAGGGGGGACATAACAAACCAGTGAACTAGAAAATATATGTGAACTAGAATGGCATGCCACTCCCACCTTTCGTACACCATTTCAAAACAGCATCATTTGTGCAATGTCGTGGGAGCGAGCTCAGGAACACGCTTACATCGACTTAGACAACCTTTTCACTGAAGGCTTACAATAGGATGGCAGATGTAACCAACTATAAGATACAATTCACTGTATGGCAAAATATATAGTTAAATGTCAATCGTCAAATCTTCTCATCCACTTTGATGGGCTCAACTATAAACTATTACCAATATGACACTACAAAATTCTTAAAACACAATTTAGCCAAACTTTTTTTCCCAATTGCATCATTAATTACTAAAATCTTATTAGTTTAAAAAATTATTTGTGCAAGCATAACCTTTCCAAATTGTCACATTTAAAAGTATCTACAATAAAAAGAATTGTACTTAATTTGATTTGATGGCCCCATCTAGACTTTACAATGTTTATCACATGCACTAAGGTTATCATCAATCTCTCTCTCTCTCTCTTAAAAATAATATAGCGACAAGAGATGAGATGCCTACTCAGTAAAGATAGCCTAATCGTACTTTTAAAATCAAATAACTCAATATATATTAAGAATAGTCGAATGATAAAATATACATATAATACTAAAATACATAAGCAATACTTAGCCTGTCCAAAGTCATTAAAGATTCAAAATTTTATTATTAGTAATTATTAATACTAATATTATTTTATTATTACCATTTATCTTTTACCTCTTTATTTATCGAGTTAAGTGAGCTCTGCTTAATCTAGCAGGCTTACATTCAATGATCTGTCAGCTCATCTCTACTTATCGCAATCACTCAGTAACTGGTAAGGTACCACTCAATCTAATCTAGTACCGAGATACCACTCTAGCATCTAGCTATTAACACAAGGCATCTCTGGGGCCTAGGATACCCCATTACATATTCCAAGGACAGGTATCTAACCACAACTTGCTCCTATCTCAACAAGCCATCAATCTATGACCATCAAATATAGTCTATCCTAAACACGCAACAGATTCACAACTTTCACAGGCTATTCTCAAACCATTATAAACTAGTCTCTATTTAATTTCATAGACATGATTTATCTTACCCTAATATTCTTAATTATATACACAAGCAATTGAAAATTATAACTATCATCCTTTTACCCTAAGTATCATGCAATACATATTATAACACATAAAAAATTATAAACACTAAATATTTTTGTACCTTGTCAATTATTTATTTAATAAATAAAATTCTTAAAAAATTCATATATTTCAGAAATTCATATAGTTAATTATTAATCATTAATTTAATTAATTACTAATTCAAAATATAATTTACCATAAAATAATTTATTAAAAACAAAAATTCACAATTTTTATGAATCGTACACAACTATAAGGATATAGTTTAAGGTTATCATAACTAATTTTTGAATTCAATTATTTTGATTAGCCCAATCTACTCCCTAATCTATCCTTCAGAGCTAGACATTTACAAAATTCTATCAGACTTTATTTATGAAAAATTTTCAAACCAATAACATTTAATAGTATAAACTTACCCCCTTTTTACCACTTTATTCTTAATTATGAAAATTATCCTTACTTTATCTTACCACCATAATTACTAAAATACCTTTAATTATTAAAATTTCTATTTTACCGTCACATTTTTTATTATTACTAAAATACGCTAAGAATTAAATTCTAATTTTATTCTTAAATATTCATATTTCCTATTTTGTCCCTTAATAAATCTTAAATTTTCCTAAAATTTCTTCTTCTTCTCCCTTTTCTCTTCTCCTAACTCCTCTTTTTCTCATCTTTTCAATCACGTTTTCTTCATTTTTTCAATTTCATCAAAATTGTTATCACAAACAATTAGAATATAATTCCAGCTAGAAACTAGTTTAAGATAATAAAAAATCACAAATAAAAGGGAAGTAATTTTGCTAAACATCTTACCTATATAAAGTTTTATACCTTTCTAATGGATTTTTGCTAATCTCTATAATTTTCTGTCTAACCTACTACAAAATAAACAAAATAAGGAAATAGAAGAGAAAAGCTTCACATGAAGGAGAAAGACAATTACCACTTGAAAATATGGAAAAGAAGAAGAAGAAAAATGGAACATTAAATTTCATCAAATTCAAACTTTTCAGCCAATTCAAAGCTCAGTTAAGATTAGATATTTTAATTTCACCCCTTTCGTATATTGATTTTCAATTGATACTAAAAAATTTAAATTAACTATTAACATATTAAAATTTAATAAAATATATTTTGTTTTCTTTAATATAAATAAATCCTTATCATTATAATGTGAAATTTGTAATATTTTATTAAAATTTCAAAACAAAGATACTTTTATTAATAAATTTTAACATTAATAATTAAATTTATAAACACTATAATATTCCATAATTTAATTTTATCATGACAGAAAAGTTTGGAAAAGTTACTAATATCTATCTAGCATTTGGGGCCAAGGGTCCTGGCGGTCTACACTTGACCGGAGTACATAGTTCATGGCTTGTAGTAATTCACAGCTTGGAACTAGGAAGGTTCTATGCATTGGGCCTGAATTCATCGTTCAGAGACCCTGCATCTTCAAACCTGAAATGCAGTTCAACCGCCCCGTATACGCCGGTATTGTATGACTTTCAATGTGAACTTATTATACATTAGCATAAATTTTCTCATTTTTTGCCAAACCTACAGACAACTTAAAGAACTTGGAAATTTCTCAGCTTGACGGATTGACCGAGTGAGGACAAGTTCAATGGAAAATCTAGTCGAACAAAACGTAAATGATTGCGCAAAGAGTGCCCAAAGTGCACGTCTTGTAGTTCGATTGTTGTTCTAGCAATCCTGACAATTTTAAAACTCCTGGACTAAATGGACGTCAACTATTCTTGCCACAAAGTTCTTTGCAGGAATCCCAGCTTCTCATGCAGCTGCGTATAATAGTTATGTGCCCTCAAATGTTCTCAACACACAAGTTCTACCTTTAGTAAATTCTTTTAAGTATGGTGGCGTGATGCTCAGCTCTGGGATAAGTATAACGATGATAAGATCGCGACTACAATTCTAGAATTACGGGTATTGTTTATTTTATGGTAGAGGTGTCTTGTGGTCCAAAATCAAAGAGCGAACTTAGAATTCTAACCAGAGTCTTAAAAATTAAAACTCACTCCTTTTCATTTTGGTAGAAGGTAACAGTTCTTTATGTGACACTATAAAATTCCTGAACCACAATCTAGACAAAAATTTCCACAATTACATCATTAATTAAAAAAATTTCATTGGTCTAAAAAATATTATTCATCATTAAAAAAAATTGTACAAGCATAATCATCCCAAACTGTAACATTTAAAAGCATATACAATAAAACAAATTGATCTGCCCACCTAAAATCTACAATGTTAATCATGTGCAATGAAATTATCGACATTCTCTCTATCTTTTAAAAAAATATAGCAGCAAAAGGTGAGTTTTCTATTCAGTAAAGGTAACATGACCGTATCCTTAAAATCAATTAAATCAACACACATTGAAAAAATATATAATATATAGCAATACTCAATAAACATCCATAATAATAATGTTATTAATTATTAATACTAATTATGTTTTTTTGATAAATTACTAATTATTTTTAATTACTACTATTTATGTTTTACCTCTTTATTAACTGAATTAACTGGGTCATGCTTAACCTAATAGGCTTACATTTAATAGTCTGTCAATTCATTTATACTCATTATAATCGCTCACTAAGTGAAAACGTAATCAAATATGTAAATATTGGTATAGGGTTCCTCAATCCGTTAATCTAATTTAGTACCTTAGTATCATTTTAGTATTAGGCTATTAACATAGGATATTCCCAAGACTCGGGATACTTTAATGTCATTTTGATACCTAGCCATTGACAAAGGGCATCTCCAGGAGCCAAAATGCTTCGGTGTTTGCTCCACGAACAAGTACCTAGCCATAACTCGCTTATAGTTCAATAACTCATTAATTTACGACTATCGAAAATAGTCTATTCTAGGCAAACTACAGATTCACAACTTTCACAGTCTATCCTCAAACAATTATAGACCATTCTCTGTCTAATTTCGTGAACATAATTTATCTTATCCTAATATTCTTAATTATATGCATAACTGAAAATTATAAATATAATATTTTTCCCAAATTATTAGGCAATACACATCATATCATGTAATAAAATATAAATACTGAACATTTTGTTCCTTGTCAATTATTTATTAATAAATAAAATTCTTCAAAATAATTCATATATTTAAAAATCTATATATTTAATTATTAATCATTAATTTAAGCAATTACTAATTCAAAATATGATTCACCATCAAATAATTTATTAATAACAAAAATTTACAAATTTTTGAACCGTACATAATTATAAGGGTATAATTTAAGGTTATCCTTACTTGATTTTCAGACTTAACTATTTTAATTGATCCAATCTACTCCTTAATCCATCCTTCAGACCTAGACATTTATAAAATTCTATTAGAATTTATTTTAAAAAAAATTCAAACCCAATTACACTTGGTAA
>JAOQMN010000009.1:171834-183524 GCA_027563555.1 Erythroxylum raimondii | reverse complement strand
AGAACCTCATCATATACCCTTATGACTCTTGTTTCATTCTTGAGAATTGAATTTAAGGTTTGCTACTTTAGGTTATTTCCAAAAGATCATGCAAGATGCGATCCTATGGAATAATTCTAAAAAAGCAAATTAAATTTATGAATAATTCTAGGAAAGAAAATTAAATTAAATTCAAAAGAGAACTGGGAATAGAGGAAGGTCATTTTTTAGATCATTGACTCTCACAAAAAGTATTCATAGATGGCCATCGTCTTTTTAGTGGAGAACTTGAATATAATCATGACACAAGAAACTAAATGAGATCAAAGAAAAGTGCAAGTGCGAGATATGACCTAGGGTATATAGCATACAATGTCTACTCAAGGAGACATATGCCCCATGATCAATTTGTTAACCGAGATGTCATATACTCCTAACAGATATATGGCAATGTACTCTTGTCGTATGCTGGTCACATCGGTTATTGAATAAGTATGAGCACTGTAGAGTTTTTTAATTAGATTAAAACTCATCTTGTGTGAATGGGAGATAATGAATCACATACGCTCATGAGGGGTATTATGGTTATTATTATTTAAATAACCTCCAAAGATAATTAAGGTTTTGAATTTAAAAACCAAAGCACAAAAAGATAAGTGAGAACTTTTAACAAAAAATTTTGTATAAGGAGATCTGCAGTAAAGCTTTCTTTAACCGGTAGAACTACAACAATAATCCAAGTATGTGATTTTTGTTTTTTTATACATATTCAAAGATCCTCTTTAACATGATCTATATGATTATGTTCTATCTTGATTATTCTAATAGTAAGCATATTAGACTGTCACACTTGTGTGATGCTAAGAGTCGACGTTGAGAAATTGTTGATCATCTTCTGATGCTGTAGTTAGAATTTTTAATCAACTCCAAGGTTAGAGTTCTGGTAAATGAAGCACCAAATCCTTATCAGTCCTCCTTGAGACATTAGTTCTATCCAATGTACAGTCAATGGTAATACAATTGGCATATAAATCAAAAAATACACTTAAAGGGGGTTCTCACTAATGAGTCCTCGAGTGAGAGAAGTTTGGTAGTGGAGGTTTAATGGTAAGAGGCATGCAGCTAGATTGCAACAAAACCTTGAGGTCTTGGGGTCGAATCCCCCCAAGACCAAAGAGGACAATACTGATTAAGGTTGTGGTTGCGTGCAAACTTGAAGTATTCGGGGGACCCAAGCCCCGGTACACAAAACATGGGCCCAACATTAAAAGGATTTTCCTTTGCTTTACACATAGCTAATTGCCAACAATTCTCATTTAATAGTCCTAGCTTACACAAAAATTCGGGGTCCAACAAAATTAGCCATGGCACTTAGGCCAGGATCACAAAAGATGGTATATTATGAGGTCCGGTGATTGAAATTATGGTTTTGCATATGTTTGTCTATTAATGTCATTGTTTCACTCTTTCCACGTAAGAAACATCTAATGTAAGTAATTGATAAGCTATTGAATGACTAATTTCAGCACAAGAAATTAAAATCAACCAAAACTAAAACGAGAGTATACATCACAATACTATTCTGTAGTTTCAATGATGTGTAAAACAAGTAGTTAAAATCAAAGAAGTTGCCACCCGCTCGCTATTAAGAAGAAAATTGGAAAATTGGAAGTCCTAGCAAACTTTACCACATGCAATCAAATATCACTTGAATATCTGAAGCTCAATTAGATAAAATATCATTTTCTAATAAATTTTGAATCTTTTCTTTGGAGGAAGAAAACTTTGATTCTTCCTCTTCTTTTGTTCTTTAAATCTTTTCTCCAAGTCAAAAAAGGCTTCGATCATTTGACTGTTTCTAAACATCCTTTACATTGACTCAAATTGCTGATTCCTAGGCAAACATGTGCTAAATTTGCCTCTTGAAAGATCTTAGAAGTTAGCAATGTAAGATACTGTCAATTTATCCGCTTGCATGGACCATCAAAACGAGTCTATCTCGTTATCAATAAATTGAAGATTAGTAGAAGATACTAATGAAGGAATTCGACCAAATATGTTTCCAAGGCAAAGAAATGTATTTAACACATTTTGAGCTGGTATTATAGTCAATATAATAATAGAAACGGATTCACTTCTCTCCATCATTGTGTGAAATGGAAAGGAAATGTTAACGAAGATGGGAGAAGCAAAGTTCAAGGAATTGTTACATAAAAAGCTTAACATACGAATAAATAATCAAGCAGTTATGACGATGGTTAGTATAACCGTTTTACATTGTTCTTTTATAGACATCACTAAACTTTTTTCTTTGCATCCATACCTAACAACCATATTAAATCACAAAACCGAAACCAAAAAAGTGGGGTTATCAAACTAAAGAGTTTTAAACAGAAAACTAAAAAACACAAAAAATAGTCAACTGAATAAATACTTTGTTTTGAACCTTAAAGGATCTCTCTATGTTAATGCTTATGGATTTTTCAAATACCATGTTGTTATTAGATCTCTTACCATATCATTATTCAACTTCCCAGTTTATAAACCTAGTAACCTCCTATTTAGAGGAGGTGGTGTTATAGAAGAAGCAACATGACTTATTTTTCGTTTAGCCACCATTTTTAACCGTGGAGCCATACTTCATCACAAAAGAAATCATGTTAATAACTTCACTATAATTCACAATATCCACATCAAAGTTCACCAATCCACTACTTCTATAAGACCTAATTAGTCAATACAAATCCCATAATACCAATGTTAACACAAATTCCAAAAATTCTAAGTCAATTATCCTCAATTGTGTGTAATAACCATTTTGAATATAAGATTCTTAGGCTACATGTCATACATCCATATTAATAAATCACCACCAAACTCATTAGTCATCCTCCATCAAATCAAATACTCTTTTAACGCAAAATCAAGACTAACAAAGTGATGTTCATATATCAATTCCTAATTAGTAAAATTTTGTAGTGTATATACAAATTAGTCAGTTGATATAAAGTCAAGTTATTACAGGCAAAGCTGAAAGAATTAAGCACTATAAAGGACATAAAAGCCTATAAAGAATTAAGCACTATAAATGATAAAGAGGATCAAGGATAGGAATAAATGTACATGTAAAGGACATAAAAACCTCTAGGTTGAAACAAACCTAAATCTCGATGGAGTTAGTTTGAATGTGAAAGTATGGATGGACGTTTATGGAGAAAAGTTGAGGATAGAGGTATAAAATCAAAGCAGACAGGAGGGTTGACAAAGAGGAAGAAAGGAAGGTGAAGAGGGAGGGTAAACGTAGGGATGACAATTATACCCGAACCCGATGGGTACTCGATAAAATTACCCGAACGGGGGTAGGTATGGGGAGCAAATTTTTACCCGTGGGGCGGGTATGGGGGGTTAACAAAAATACCCGTCAGGTATGGGGCGGGTATGGGGATACCACCCCTCATACCCGTTTACCCGTTATATAGTAATTACCCGTTATATATATATATATTTAATATATACATTCATATTAAATAAGCTTATCTTAAAAAAAAGAGACGGGTAAACGGGTATGGAGGTGGGGGCAGGTTCATGGGGTGGGTACGGGGATGGCATACCCGCCCCATATCCGCCCCGTTGCCATCCCTAAACTTGGCCAAGGTGATGGGAAGAGTTCAAAGGAAATCACATTATCTCACTTATCTTATTTCAACCTTGATTATTATGGTCCTGTTTGTACTCATGCATTAAACATTAAAGTCTAATTTAAATTTTCACTAAAATGTTAAAAGAAAAAATGTACCTTATTTTTGTGATATATTTAACTCCACATTTGCATCAATATTAATAAACCTAAATATTAAGAAAAATTCGTAAAAACAAATTCAAATGTTGTGTAATTTTATAACAACATATTTTAAATATGAGATTAAGTTTATTTAAACATTAGGGTATAACATAAATTTTGACTCAAACATTAAGAGGAAAAATGTATCTTCATTATATCCTATATTTAACTCCACATTTGCATCAATATTAATAAGGCTAAATATTAAGAAAAATTCATAAAAACATATTCAAATGTTATGTAATTTTATAACAAAAATTTAAATATGGTATTAAGTTTATTTAAATATTATTAAAATTTACTATTAATAATATTATAATGCTTACTTTTTATAAATTTTGATATGTAATATTATAAAATAAAATTTCAGATAAATTTATTAAATTCTTTAAAAAAATATCGTATTAATAATACAAAGGTTGTTGCCAAAATTAATGGTGCCTTAGAATTCATCTAACTCAAATTAAATTACCCACTTCTCATCATCTTGTTCAACCTAATAACCATAAAATAATAAATAAATAGATGAAGAATCTAGATATAATCTTGATTTGTTTTTGTGATTTGCTCAAATTAGTGTAATTTCCTTGTTTCTTCTCTCTTAAAATAGCTTCTCAACGTTTCTCCAAGGTCTTGTTCTTCTCTTTGGTGGCTAACCTTAATTCTAAGAATAATGCAGAAATCTCTCTTAGAGTTTTCACATCAACACATTTGCCATGAAAAGGGCTTAGACAGATTGTTAATAGTTTAAGTAGAGCATCAAAAGAAGCTAGAGATCCAACTTAGAACATTGGAGAATTATTGATCATGAGTACAGTAAAGAAGGCGAAAGAAGCTCTTTCTAGGAATCTAGTGTTAGGTTTTTTGTACCTGTGAGTCTTCCTTATAAATCAAATGTTGATTCTTTAAGAGAACAGCTAAATACTATATATGAACGCTAATTCAGAGAAGACTTTTCCTTACATAGTCTGTACTGTACATGAACTACATTTAAATGACTATATAATACAGTAACTACTGATTGATTTTTATTACTGAATCAGGTCTCAAAAGCTGGCTGGCTTCTTCTGGTCTTTCTATACAAGAGATAGGGGTGTCATCAGTGCATGGCCCGTTTATTGACATGCTATGGGTTTGACTGGGGTTCTGCCAGAAATGATTTCTTATAGTCCTGTATTTTGTATTAATGGCTAAGAAACCAGCATCAGAAAGCAAGTCCTGAACAGCCGTTCGACCTTCAAGCATGCTCACAAC
Source organism: Erythroxylum raimondii (assembly GCA_027563555.1). Taxonomy (NCBI): domain Eukaryota; kingdom Viridiplantae; phylum Streptophyta; class Magnoliopsida; order Malpighiales; family Erythroxylaceae; genus Erythroxylum; species Erythroxylum raimondii. Next base: position 178,450 of record JAOQMN010000009.1, on the reverse strand, counting down.
TTGAGACATTGTAGGTCGAAGAGTTGGTGATGCATTAGTGCACAAGAGAGCTACGTTTAGCATCACCATGGCCTCCTCCGATGAATATTCAGACCCCAACTGTGGATCAACCAACTCCAGCAGACTTCCTCTCTCCTGTAGAACATAGGCCTGCAGATTTTCCAAAATCATATCAACAAGGATGCTACTACATTCTCTGTAAATTCCTCCTCTCCATAAAATCTTACCCAGTCAAGCAGGTAAACAAATTCCTCCATTGGCTTGTAGTTTGCATTGCTTTTGCCGCTAACAATTTCCAATGCAACAACTCCAAAGCTAAAAACGTCTGCTTTGTTGGTTAAGTAACCTCGCATTGCATACTCTGGAGCCATATAACCACTGCAAAGTCAGAAGCCACAATGAGTTAACAAATAGTGAAGGGACCCATCGCTTGATATTATAGGCACTGACATGGCCGAGCTCGATTTCTTAATGTTCTTGTCGAGTATTTGACAAGATGGAGTAAAATGAAATGCATGTACTGCTAAAGGGTTTACATAGTTCCAGCAACCCGAGTGCTAATGTGAGTATTGTCATCTTCATTGAGCTTGGCCAATCCAAAGTCGGATATCTTGGCATTCAGATCCTTGTCAAGTAATACATTGCTTGTCTTGATGTCTCTGTGCACAACTTTTATTCTGGACTCTTCATGGAGGTAGGCCAAACCTCTAGCTACCCCTAGGCAAATTTTTTGTCTATTGGGCCAGTCTAATTTTATTCTGCAGATTGCATCTTTTCCTGAAAATAGTAGAAACAAGCCATTAGCAGACCAGTAGCTTGAAGATTGATGCCTATGATTTTTGATGGATGGAAGTGCTTAACTCACCAAAAAGAGCCCGTGATAGGCAATTGTTTTCCATGTACTCGTATATAAGCATCAATTGGTTTCCATCAACACAGCATCCATACAATTTCACAAGATTTGGATGATTTAAGGCAGATATCATGCCTATTTCATTTACAAACTCACGATTTCCTTGCTTCGATTTGGAAGACAGTTGCTTCACTGCAATTACTGTGCCATCTGATAGTAGGCCCTGCACTTGGTAATGGAACATATCAGATTTCCTAATTAAAACATCGTAATGCAAGGATGCACAGTAACAGAGAATTTTAAGTTGAAGTGATGATTAGGACATCATAATTCTAGGATGGGTATACATAATGACTAAAGTGGCAAAACTTCAGTCTACAATTATACCCCTTTGTCATTGTTCTCTTGAAACCACCGAATCCTATGTCTACCTAACTAGTTTTCGCTACTATAAGTTCAGAAAGAACATTGAGACATCAACCTTTAAAGTTCCCAACATTCATTTTTCCAAAGGTTTGTGAAGCCTTGAGACATGGCTTAGTATACAGAATTTTTATTTAAACAGTAAAGTCTATATTTTCTGGTGTTTAATGCAGTTTGCGGATGCTAGTTAAACTCAAAAGAGTTGAAGTAGTTTGTTAATGCTTTCTGTATGCAATAAAGCACTATAAACATTAAGTAATTTGCTTTAGGATTGGAAATATCAAATAAGTAAAACATCATCAAGGACTTCAAGGCCATTTAGCAGGTAATTAAAGATGAAAAACGTTTTTAGCAGATAACTGCTCCTAAACTTTAATAACTCAACTTGGTACACAACTATTGCAGAAATCAATTTGTAGATAGTTTCCAAAGGGATAGGCGGAAATTAATTGATAATCACGTTCAAGTGTATATATAGAACATCGAGAAGATATCATAACATCAATGGGCATAAATCTGTAAAAATGAGCAAGAAATTATTCAATACACGAAAGTACACAAAGGAACAATCGTTAATGTTTGCACATTCTAATCTTTCTACATCACTAGAACGGCAGAGGATAAGCCAACAACCAAAGAGGAAATGACGCTGAACCTAGCGAACACGGCAGTGTTGCCCTCTGGAGCAGGAGCTCCACTCGGCGGCTCACTAATCGAAGAGGGAGTAGTAGAGGGTGGAGATATAGTGGGAGGGTCAGAAGGCGGCGAGGGAGGAGAAGGAATCGGAGAGAAAGACGGTGGTGCCAGTGGAGAACCGGTGGGAACCTTGAACTTCAACATTTACAAAAGCAAACCCAGAAGAAATCTCACAAGAATAACAAACATGCAGAGAAAGAGAGATAACACAATTTTTTTAAGAATACCAGCCCCAATTGACGAGTTGGGTACCCTTGATGGTGGAGAGGGAAGGGACTTACCTCAACCAACACTCCCACTGTAGACGACAGAAGCACGTTGATCAACTGGTGGCAGACTAAGCACGTTGGGTACTATTTTCGCAGAATATTTCTTGGGATCGATCGAGGCGGCAGACTGCTAATGTTATAAACCGCGCGGGGAAAGCTAATTTTCACGCCTTCCCCGACGTCTAACTCTCCAAGACGTCGTGGATAGTATTTTCCCACGTCTTACTACTAAAACGACCCAAAAAGCATGCCAATTCAACGACGTCCTTATTAGACGTCACCGAATTTTACAACCTTTCCTGACGTCTAAATGGACGTCGCAAAAGGCTTATACATTTCGTGACGTCTGATACACAGACGACGCGGAATGTCTATTTTTGTTGTAGTGGAATAATGAAATTAATAGAACAAAGAGAAGACACTTACACTGGAGCCAAGTACACAAACAGTGAGACGACGTTACCTGTCAGTATTGAAAAGAAACTCATCAATTTCTGAGTAAAAGGAAAAGGACTCGTTCATAAAAACAAAATGATGCAGCACTTAATGTTTTGTGGATGTGCAGATTATAAGAAGAAGTTGCAATTATTGCACCAGATTATAGTTTGAAAGGATACACATTGCTATGATTTAACACTAAGTAGACCGCCAAGTGGAAATCATAAACCAATGGTGAGAATGAATTTACTACAAAGATCTACAAGCGTTGTTGCATGCGTCTTCTCCATTTTGCGAGAAAACATGGAGGAAGAATGTACAACAGTGTTTGTCCATTATCAACAAATATTAAGTTACTATGGCGAGCAGTGAAGCTTCAGAAAAACTCATGTGGGCGCTGAAAAGACCAAACAACTTGTGCAGGAATAAAAATGTTTATCATATATACCTAAGACGCCAAAGGCAAAAGCCAATGGACGTTGATTGCTCATTAACGCCATCTCCAAAAAAAAAAAAAACAAAGAACTCTCTCAATCTCAGTAATTTGTATGATGATAAATGTCCGAAAAGAGCAGAAGAAGCAGGAGGGTCTCTAACGGAGCCCTAGGCCTCTGCCTTTAGAGACAAAGCGAAGCTCATGCAGAAGAAGTGACACTATATGGGCAGATTGATGCAAAGGCTTTAATAAACACATTTCTATCTTTTACAAAGGTGGAGTGAGTATGCGTATTGAACTCATTCTTGTTGCATGACAAAGTGAAGTATAAGTAGGTAGCGTAGCATAAAATCCCTCTCCGTTAACCCCTTCCATCGCGTGCCTTCATTTGAATATTAAATCAAGCAATCATGCTTATAGTCAGAGTAAAATCAAGTGACTGCATGAATTTCTATTTTAAATAATATTGTACTCAATAGTGCAACCCTTGATCTGTATATATATATATATAAATAAATCAGTTGAACATGTGTGTTATAGATATATAATGTCATATTAATTAATAAATCATTTGAGGATATAACTTTTTTGTATGGTTGTTTCACCCGTCAAATGCGACGAGAAAGATAACGGATGAGCTAACGGTTTAAAGAGGTCTAGTAATTAATAGAGAAATTGTTTTGCAATTGACACATGACGTGGAACGTGTTGCAGATGATTTCTAAGAATGGGTTGCGCGCCAAAAGTCCAAACGAAAGAATTCGCAGATTTGATGGGCTTCAAATAGTCAACAACTTTTTTTTGGGTCAAACTCTATTGTTTTAATTATTTGCGTTTTAGGGTTTGAGACCTATTTTAATTCTTTTCTACACTATTTTGGGGACTTTTGGGAATAAACTTCATATTGGATTCTCTCAATCGAATTCAGGTTTCGGATTGAAACTTGTGTGTTTACGCTTTATTCGCTGCGTCAGTTGGTATCAAAGCCTGGTTGATTTTGATGGCAAGAAGAGGAAGTGGCGGTTCTAGCGACGGTGATCGTAGAACTGAGGCGATAGGGGATGCCGATCGAAGGTTTCAAGCGTTGGAGGATCGTATTAATGATATTAATGAGCGAATTGACCAACATTTTCGGGAACTTGCTGATCAGATTGCAAACCTGGCAAACGCGGGTAATAAGAATAGGAATGGCGGTAGGAATCGTGTGGAAGAACGACCTATCAACGAACCTGTTCTTGAAGAAGATTCAGATTCAGATGATGATATGGTAGGCCAAGGACGACGTCGACGTCGGAACCATGATCGTAACAACCTTGACTACAAATTGAAGGTAGATATTTCTTATTTCTACGGCAGCATGAATATTGAAGATTTCTTAGATTGGCTTGCAGAGGTAGAAAGATTCTTTGACTACATGGACATCCCAGAGGAAAAGAAGGTTAAGGTGGTTGCTTGCAGATTGAAAAGTGGGGCTTCCGCTTGGTGGGAGAGAGTTCAAGAGCGAAGAGTTCGTGTCGGAAAAAGAAAAATCACTAGCTGGGAGAAGATGAAGAGGTTGCTAAGGGCAGAATACCTTCCTCCTGACTATGAGCAACTCCTGTTCCAACAGTACCAGAGGTGTCGTCAAGGCAACAGGACCGTGAATGAGTATACTGTCGAGTTTATGAGGTTGGCTGAACGTAACAACCCTAGGGAGACTAAGGATCAACAAGTTGCAAGGTTTTTAGGTGGATTAAAGCCAGCGATTGAAGAAAAGATTGGTGTACAGGTTTTAAGATCCTTAACTGAAGCCAAAAATATAGCTTTGAGGGCTGAGATGATGCTATAGGAGAAGAGTAGATTTGGGGATTCCTCTCGTAGAAGCTATGGTGAGTACTCCAGAACCTCTTTTGAAAAGAATAAAAGTGTGCAGAAGGATGATGCGCAAAAAGAGCGGAAGGCCACAGGTAAGCAGAAGGATGATGGGCAGAACGAACAGCCACGAGGCAATAATCCATATGCTAAACCAATCCCGGGTAAATGCTTCAAGTGTAATCAACAAGGGCATAGATCTAGTGACTGTCCTCGTAGAAAAACCATTAATATGGTTGATCGAGAGGAGGATGAAGTAGTCTGCAAACCCGATGGTGAAGATGATGAGTATGAAACAAAGGACGATGATCTTGCAAGAAATTATGTCGTGAGAAAATTGATGCTGACTTCTAAGTCGGAAGAACACTCACAGCGACATAAGCTGTTTCGAAGTAGGTGCACTATTAGTGGTAAGCTATTTAATATTATCATTGATAGTGGCAGCTGTGAGAATATAGTAGGCAGGGATGCTGTTGAGAATTTGGGACTACGAGTTGAGAAGCACCCACATCCATACAAAATTGGATGGATTCGACCTGGTGAGGAAATTGAAGTGACGGAGCGCTGTAAGATTCCTTTTTCTATCGGCAAATATTCTGATGAAGTTTACTGTGATATTGTCGATATGGATGCTTGTCACATGCTTCTAGGTATACCTTGGCAGTTTGATGTTAACGTCCAACATGCTGGCAGAGATAACATCTACAAGGTGGAGAAAGGCGAGGTTAAATTTACCTTGCTGCCAACGAAAGAGAGTAGTCGTACCAAAGCTTCTAAAGCGGAGGGGCGAACCCTTTTTACAGTTTCCACTACTGTGAAGGAGTTTGAAGCTGAGTTGAGGGAGAAAAAAGAAGTGCATGTTGTAGTTGTCAAACATGTGCTATTGGCTAGTGAAGAAGAGAAGAATGCAGTACAAATTCCTGAAGCTGTGAAGCCGTTGCTAACAGAATTTGGTGATTTGATGCCAGAGGAATTACCACCTGGGTTGCCACCTTTACGGGATATTCAACATCAAATTGATCTGATTCCTGGTGCTAGTCTGCCTAATCTGTCTCACTACAGAATGAGCCCTAAGGAAAGCGAAATTCTGAAAGAGAAGGTAGAGGATTTGCTACGAAAAGGGTACATCCAGGAAAGTCTAAGTCTATGTGCAGTGCCTGCTTTATTAACTCCAAAGAAAGATGGCAGTTGGAGGATGTGTGTAGATAGTAGGGCAATTAATAAGATTACAGTCGGGTATAAGTTCCCTATCCCAAGGCTGGATGACATGCTGGACAGACTTCATGGGGCTAAAGTGTTTTCCAAGCTCGATTTGCAGAATGGTTTTCACCATATTCGAATTAGGCTGGGTGATGAGTGGAAGACAACGTTTAAAACGAAGGAAGGGCTATATGAGTGGCTTGTTATGCCATTCGGATTGTCAAATGCGTTAAGCACTTTTATGCGGCTTATGAATCAGGTACTCAAGAAATTTATTGGCAGATTTGTTGATGTCTATTTTGATGACATTTTAATCTATAGTGGTTCATAAAATGAGCACTTGCAGCATTTGCATGAAGAGTTAGGAGCTTTGAGAGAAAATAAGCTCTATGTGAATATGAAGAAGTGCATCTTCATGACGAGCCAGCTTTTGTTTTTGGGTTTTGTGGT
>JAOQMN010000009.1:23460-36537 GCA_027563555.1 Erythroxylum raimondii | reverse complement strand
ATTGATTGTGTTATCCTATGTTAATTGATTTGGGCATTGTTTATGGATAATCAAATTTTCGTTATTATTCGGTTATTTGTGTATGAACCCATTGAGTATTGTGAGATGATGATTTTAATGCATTCATTGAATTGTTAATTGCAAACCCATTGTTAGAATTTCGATATAATTCGTAATTGTTATATTGAAATTCATGCATAGCAACTAATGATTCGCAATCATTAGAGATAACATAACCTAGGTTAAATAACGCATCGTATGTGGTTAATGCTACTGCCTAATTAAATCTAGAGATCGTATCCTAGGCTATTCGGTGGTTAAGTTTAATTAACGATCGTATCTTGATTAACAAAATCTAAGATAAAACTCAGGTTAATTATTAACTCACGATTAATAATTATTAGGAGAGGTTTGAGAATAACAAATTAATAAAATATGCTTAATTAGGGTGTAGGCCGAGATTGAACCAAAGAATTGGGTTCCTACCGAATTTCCCACTTTTATCATTTTTTGCATGTTTTCTTTAATTTGTTTTTATTAGATAGTTTCATTTTATTTTCCGCTTTCAAAAATAACCCCTCCCTCTCTCGCGTTAAACCTAAACACCGGTTAATTTTATTTCATTAACTTTACATACACTCCCTGTAAGATCGACTTAGACTCACAATTGCTACAGTAATAGGTTTAATTATTTTACTTTGACTAGTATAACGCGGTCAATATTTTAACAAAAAAGTTAGAGTTTTACAATGTTACAAGAAAACATAATGGTAACTTACCTACCTGCCTACGGAGTGGAATAATTTTATTCTGAGCGATAACATCAAGCATAATGAAGAAGGAAACAGATACCTCACTCTCCTATTTGATAGAAAAAGTAAAAGAAATTTTTCGGGATCAAGCCACAAGTGAAGATGCATTTATCAAAGATCTCATGGCATTGGCAGAGATCGGACTGCACCTGAGCATTCACAAAAGTATAAGTTTGAATCTCCTTTAAAAAACGACGTCTCTTGGAATTAAGTCTAGTGATCAGCCCCCATTACTTAATTATGCTTCATTATCTTATGTTGCTTATATAGTACGAAACTAGTAATTTTATAACTCCTTTTTGAAGCCCTTTGAGGCGTATCGAAAATGATTAATTTTGTTTCTGTAATATATTGTGGTTTTCTTAATTTTTAAAAATAAAAATAAAAATTATTTATTCCAAATACATTTTATTTATATTTTTTCATAATTAGTAAAGTTACTCTTTTCTTATCAGAAGTTTAGAGATTCAAAACACAAAAATATAAAGAAAAAATTAGGTATAATTAATGACTCATCCTCTAACCTTGTAAAGTGGAGTGGAGAGTCTGATGAAATCAAGTTTGCCGTGAAATAAAATCGTTCCGTCTGTTGAACGTGTCGATTTCAATCATATAAATAAATACAACCAAACAGCTGTAAAATTTTGGTTGATTTAATATATAAAAAAAAAGACATTTTGGTCTGTTCTGATCCATTTATGATAGAATACTTTCTGAAGATGGCTGACCTTCTTGGAGTAGCTGTCCTTGGTCATCCCTCTCATCGACTTCATTCACTCTGATCTCTAACCAAAATCTGGAGCCACAATCGCCATACTTCCTTCGACGAATTCCTACTATTACTTGACCAGGCCTTCCTTTCTCCTTCATCGTAGGAAACCAGCACACCTTATCTCTATTACTCGATTGTTACCTAGAGACTGAGTCCATCACCTAGATGTCCTCGCAATCTTAACTGGGCTTAATTTTACAGCACTAAAAAAATATCTAAGTTGAGCAGGAATCACGAGAGGTAATGCTAGGTTTTGCTTTCTTCTTTTCTTCTTTTTCTTTCCTTCTTTTAGTTGCGCTCCTCTTACATAAGTCGTCAATTGGTATTTGTCTTTGGTATCTACTAATTCTGATTATGTTTCGTTGACCATTCAAAGACCACCAAAACACACACACACAAACACACAAACACATGGACGTTTGATTTCTAAAGTTTTGGTGAGCTATTTCATCTTGTTGCTAGTTTCTTATACTGATTCAAAATCCTCTTTTGTCTCGTTGATTTATTCCTTCTTTTTTTTTTTTGTCTCGACTTATCCTTCGGCATGTCATTTTTATCTTTTGTTAATAGCTTGTGTTCATCCTTATCTTCTTTTTTTGTAGTTCGGTTCCTTTTAACCGCTCATTTCTTGTGAAATTCTTCGGTTGATTTAGAGGTAACTTAATTGTCAAGTCATGTTGTTATTAGACTATTCGTGACGTGATTTGGCTTTTGATATTTTTCAAACATAACATTTCATTGGATCATTTCCTATTCCTACGTGGTAGAAGACTTTATGGATATAAAGGGGATATTTGGTGATAGTTCTCGGGTATTTTGTTGTTGTTATCTATGAGCAGCTTTCTGGTGACTCTAGTTACTTCAATTTTCACTTTACTGCTTGGATTTATCTAGTGCCCTGCTGTCCATGACATGCTACTTGGGTGGAGTCATGATTGAACTTTGGTTTTCTATTAGATGTCACTATAGGAGGTTTTTAGGTTTATTGGCTTGTTAGACTTTATAACAAAGGATGGCTGTCTCTGACAACACATTTGCATGGTTTATAACTTTTGATCATTCAAATTCCACATCTATATTGCCATTATTCATCATCTTCCATAACTCATTTTGGGTTGCTTCCTAGAGTGATTGGCTTTTAATTCATATTGTAACATTATGATTAATTTGTAGAATAAACTTTCAGCTGTGTAATTCATCTAAAATTTGACAGATTAATTTTGTTTTGCTGAACTGGACTGGAATAGACTTCAATAATTTCAAGGCTTTGTGATTTTCAAATCCTATATGGTCCATGTCTTTACGAAGGGGTTTTAAAGACATAAACAACATCTAATCTTTATCTTGTTGACCTGAATAATGCAATTTTAGGCTAAGAATTTGTTAAGAAGTGAGGTTCCATGTTTCAGCTCAACATCATTGCTCTTGTTGGTCCTTTTCTTAATGCAACTCCATAGTGTTAGGTTGTTTGGTACATGCAAATTCTTTAATTTGGTTCAACTCCTCATTTAATGGGCATCCATAATTTTCCAGTAAGACCCTACTTTAGAGAATCAAGTCCTTTGAATCTCCTTTCTGCTGTGGCTGTAAAACTCTGATCATTTGTCAGTAGATACAGGCCCTTCTGGTCATTTGACAGTAGATATACACCCTTTAGCATTATCATTTTGTCTTTTAAACTTGATTGCTTGTAAAAGAACATGTTTCATTGTTTTGACATTTTTGATTTTTTCAAACCTTATTCTTATGCATAAATGTCACTGTGATGTTGATTGTTATGCAGGGCTAGTGCCTACATTACTATTAATTATATTGATTATCATTCTAATTTATCCTACTTATTTTTGCTTCTGGTTCATGCGTATCAAATCAGGCACATTTTTAGTGATAGCTATTTTCTTAATCAGTTAGTGAGATTTGCCATATATCTTTCATAAGTTCTAAGTTCCATCTTCATATGCATTGGTCAATGGATTTGGGTTGTTATTTTTGCTCATTTGATGTTCAATTTGTTATCTATTCAAGTTCTATATTTTGGGAAGCAATTTCTATGATAGTTTTTTGACTGATTAGTTGTAGAAAATGGTTCCTTGTTGTGTGAATTTCCAAGATTCTTGGTAATTATGTTTGAAAGTAGGTTTTATTATGATTAGCTCACTATTCCCCCATCACTAATTCATAGTAATTCATATGCATAATATTTTTAATTTAACTTCTATGTTTTGACGTCATGAAACTTAGATTATGCTTATATTTTGTTTTGGATAGGATAAGATACATTTTTAGTAATAGCTATTTTCTTAATCAGTTAGTGAGCTGTGCCATATATCTTTCATAAGTTCCAAGTTCCAGCTTCATATGCATCGGTCAATGAATTGGGCTTGTTATTTTTACTCATTTGATGTCCAATTTATTATAACCATGCTTTACATTGGGAAATGTATCTTTTTCTTTGATCATTTTTCAAGTTCTAATATTTTGGGAACTAGTTTCTATGATATCCAACTCATTGCATAAGTCCAGAGTTAGTTGGGTGACTTCGTTTCATCCAAATCTAGAGTTAGGTGGATGACTTTATGTTAAGCCGGGTCTTTATTGGATAATCATTATTATATAAGGTAGGTAGAGTTGGGAAATGTGAGTATACATGAAAATTCCTTCTCCTTTGAGTAAAATAGCAATAATCAACTACATATGGGTCAATTCAAATCGGTCCATAATTTGTTGGGCCAAGTTAGGCTAGACTCAATAAGTTTGAAATGATCAAGGAATTTGTTTTATTTTTTAGTTTGGCTTGTTATGATTTTGTTTTATTCTCTAGTTTGGGTCGATATGTCTAGCAACTTTTTGGGTGAAAATGGTGACAATTGCATTCTATCTTTCAGTCTTAAGAAAAGAGAGCGTAATTGGGTAAGATTGGATCAAAATGAATCAGTTCAGGTTGGGTGAAGTAGGATAAAATTAATTAATGTTGGATGCATCATATTGAAGTAGGATAAAATTAATCAACGTTGGATGCATCATATTTGAGTCATATACCATTATGGGTCTTTATTTGGATTGTGTCTCCCTGTAAATTAGGAAAACCTATGATTTTGTTTGGTGGAAAGGAAGAACAGGATGGTTCTGTGAGTTGAAGTGTCACACCAAATGGGTTATTGGAGGTAAGGTAAGGAAAAGTATCATGCTAGATGGGTTATCTTTATCTTCATTTTCACATAGTTTTCTAGAAGTGATAGTAAAAGAGAGGATGGGAGGAGAGACATGAAAGGCAGCGGTGGAGAAGGTGCTTGAAGGAAGTGAAAAGTTATATGAACTGAAGTTTGGAAGCAATTGCCTTTGGCATGAATATGATAGAGAAGATAAGAAGGATTCTATGTTGAAGAAACTAACGGATCAACTTTCAGTGGCTAAGGCTTATTATCTTAAACTTCTAGCACAACTCAAAGGGGGGCCCTGCAATCCAATCGAAAACTTGCTCATCCTACCAAATCAAAGATATTTCACTTGGCCTTGTGTTGTGCAGATCTATTTTCATTCCGTTCATCTTTCATTCTACTTGTATTTAGTTTATTTTCTGTATCATTTTAGCGCCTTTTGTCAAACTCTTTCCACATGACAAATGTGTATCCTTCTTTTCTCCCACCTAATGAAGATTATTATCTGTGATTTGTTGATTTTGATTGAGCTCCAAGCATAAATATGGTTATGTGTGTTCACTATTTCCTTTAATTTGTTAAATTGTTTCTTTTTAGGTAAAAATTCCCTAGGTGGACTGCAGTAAGCAATGATGTTCTTTAAAAGCATTTCTGTACTTTCTACAACACTTTTTTGTCATGCTGTAAGTTCTTCCTCAATTTGATTTTCACTTTTATAGTGGATCTACTATTTTTGTTTCATCTTTATATTATAATTATGTGGTGGTAATAGAGAACCCTTTTATTCTCTCTTTCACTAAAGGACAAGAAAATAAAGTATTGCGTTACAGGCTAAACAGTCTAGCGTCTGCAGTTCTTTAAAATCGATTAAGATGTTGACCTCTTTCAATCTTGTGATCAGTCTTTCTCTTCTCCCTTTTATGATTGACATGTCTATACGATGTCCCTTCCTCATTTTTCTATAGTTTTTGATGAGTGATTGCTGATTGGATTCGATTTGGCATTTGACAGTAAGCTGATGTCTTAGCCAGCATCCAATATTATGTACATGTGCTCTTATGTGATAAATGATTCAAATTCATAAACATAAGTACATGGAAATATTTAAGCTGATTAAATATTTCTGATAGCAGATCTGCTGGTTACTCTTATGTCCAATTTTGCCGATACATGAAGTTTTGTATTTCATTCTTAGTTGAGGAAGTTGAGCTTTGCTTTTGTCTTCTTGGTGTTGGCAATGGTGCTGGCAAATAAATTGCAGCTCAATTTAATTGGAAGCTAAAAATGTTAATTTACATGCTTGCAGGTTGATCGTGAACTTGGAAAAAGTTTTGCATCCAGAACTAGCATATTTAAAGCTTTATTAAATTATCCTTTCAGTGGATTTATGTTTAGGACGTTTACAACTTCTCATGGGTCAGAAGATCCAGAATACTGATCTTGTTCCTGATACTTTGGTTGATTTATTTGGGCGGATGCACTCTTACTTGAGAATTTCGTTGACAGAACGTTGCAATTTACGTTGTCAGTACTGTATGCCGGCTGAGGGTGTAGAGCTTACTTCTAGCCCTCAACTATTGTCACAGAATGAGATAATTCGTTTAGCCAATATTTTTGTTACTTCTGGGGTGGATAAAATTCGTTTGACAGGTGGGGAGCCAACAATTAGGAAAGATATAGAAGAGATATGTTTACAGCTGTCTAATTTGAAGGGACTCAAGACTTTGGCCATGACTACCAATGGTATTACCCTGTTTAGAAAACTTCCAAAACTCAAAGAATGTGGGCTTACGGCTGTAAATATCAGCTTGGATACATTGGTTCCAGCCAAGTTTGAACTCATGACCAGGAGGAAAGGACATGAAAGGGTTCTGGAGTCAATCAATGCTGCCATAAGCTGTGGTTTCAATCCTGTGAAGGTATGTTCTTTAAAATTCCTTGTTGAATGGTGATTCTTATATGTTTTCTTATTTGTTCATTTTTTTGAAAGGCTTTTATTGATACTAAACTCAGTCTTCTCAATTTGTGCATATGCTGGCTGCTATTAGGTCAACTGTGTTGTAATCCGTGGGTTTAATGATGATGAGCTCTGTGATTTCGTAGAGTTGACTCGTGATAGACCAATCAATGTACGGTTTATTGAGTTCATGCCTTTCGATGGAAATGTCTGGAATTTTAGGAAGCTTGTTCCTTTCTCGGAAATGTGGGATAGAGTGGTAAGTTAAAAGTCTGTCTGTTGATCTTTTATAGAAATTCCTAAATGCTTTCTCCTAACTTTTGTTAGCGATTTAACCAGACAAAACAATTTAAAGAGCTTAAGAGGATGCAGGATCATCCAACAGATACAGCGAAGAACTTCATGATAGATGGGCATGTTGGGACTGTTTCTTTTATCACGTCAATGACTCAGCATTTTTGTGCGGGTTGCAATAGATTGCGACTTTTAGCTGATGGAAACTTTAAAGTCTGCCTCTTTGGTCCTTCAGAGGTAAAACATCTGCATATCTATTATATTGTGACTACTTGTATAAATAGGGTGAAAATCAATGTTAGATGCTAAACTTACTACTGAATGTCAATTATTACTGCTTCAGTTGCCTTCGTCTGTGTTTCCGTATCTTATGAACTTGCATTATCTTTATCCTGACTATTTGCTATTTAACATTTCAAGAGTCTTTCATAGAATTGGTAATAGAAGAGTAAATTCTTTGCTCATTATGAAATATAATAATTCCATATAGGAGGAAGGTTGTTGATTTATAACTGATAGTCACATGCTTTTCCGTTTTGCATCTTTGAGCGATTGTACAGTCATATTGATGGATATGTTTTATTGTTGAAGAATACTAGGATCTTGTTTGAGGAAACAAAAACTCTTTATAGCCTGTTGTCTAAGATTTTCCAAACTTTTCATTCCTTTGGGTTGGTATATCATTTTTCACCAGGTTTTTATAGTTTGAAGTCATAATTCTCTAAATTTCAACAAACCATTATGCCTTGTGATAAAACAGGATATCTACTTAATATTATGTCTCGAATCAGTGGAGTGCTTAACTTTTTCCAGTTTATATCTTTTTTCCTTTTTTTTGGTTTGTGATTTTTACTTATGTTTTCCTTTTGCAGGTTAGCTTAAGAGATCCACTTCGTCATGGCGCTGATGACAATGAGCTTAGAGAAATAATTGGGGCTGCAGTATGCTATTTTATATTTGCTCAAACTTATTTTATCCATTCTTGATTGTTCTCAATCCCCTTTGTTTTTAAAGACTTCTTTGTGACTGTCTTCATAATGATATCTGCATAATGGATATTTTCTTTGTTCCATACTCTTCATCTGGGGCTTGTTTAGGTTATCCTGTCAAAGAAAAAAATATCATCCCTCAGATTTTTGTCTTTGATTTTGATTAGAAGGCTACTGGCATGTTTCATTGGTGGAAGATCACTCACTGCCTTTGGCTCCCATATTTTTGAACCTTGCAACTTTTGCATATTTGCTACATGGCTTAATAATCTCTTTATAACTTCAGGTCAAAAGGAAGAAAGCTTCACATGCTGGAATGTTTGAGATAGCAAAAACGGGAAATAGACCTATGATACATATTGGTGGCTAATCATTGGTATGATACACGTCACCCTGTTGTGTGATATGTAGAATATGAACAGTATAGTGAAACCTTTTGTTTTACATATTTAAATTTGTCAACAGCGGGCTCTTTTACTTATGATTATAATGCATTGCTATATTGAGATCAAACATAAAAGGAGATACATTTACTTCGATATCTTTCACTTAAATCAACAACATGATCCGTAGCAAGTTAGGAGCATGCTTACTTGGCTCAACTTTTCCTTGTTTGCTGAAGACTTTTTAAACTCAGTAATCTTTATCACTGGTTTTTGGTTTTGGTTGACGATGAAAATGGAGTAATGGCAGTCCTTCGTGGTGATTTTTTATATAGTCTCCAGAAATTTCTACCTTTGAATTAAACGTTATGCTGCAACTTGAATCTTCAGTAAAATGTGTTTGTTCTTTTAAGGGCCCACTTTAGTTATTTCCTACCCTTCATTCAGTGGCTTAATGGAAGAGAGTGAATGGTTATGTGGCAACTGATGTTTAGCCATGAATGTAGGGATGATTCCAGGAAATATAGCTGGAAAACCTGAAAGTGGTTCCATGAACGCTTCTTTGTAGGGTGCACTTTTCTGATCTCGAAAATTTGACATCATAACTTTTTGAGATTCATTAGTTCGAACTGAAAGCAATGAGGCTAACAGCTCTATTGCTTGTTGATCATAATAGTTCTACAGCTTAACAAAGTGAAAATTTGAGGTCAAACCGCCTATTTTTTAATATTGAATATAGATATGTTCATTGAGAATTGCCAAGGTCCGAGGACAACAGTATGGATACGTAGGTTTAACCGGAAGAAATGTGTTGGTGATTACGCGTTCACATTTCTGATTTTTGGTTTTGGATGCTGGCATAGAGCAGCTCCATCTGGTGTTTTTAAGTTGCGTATATACGTCGCTGACTATGAATTGTCTTCGACCCATTTCTTTCTCTATCGAGATGGGAAAAGACGCTGTTCTATTAATAATTTGATGATTTACTGTCGCCACAGCCAGGGAGAGACTGAAAATAAATTTATTGTGGCAAACTTATCAAGATTTTCCTGTTTTGTATATTATGATTGTATAATAAATTGTAAAGGTTCTCTACGCGTATTGAAATTACAGTTTACATCCCGAAGTAGACTTGGCGGTGATGTGGTGCATTAGTTTGAGAATAATATTAAATACGCTGGACGTATTTCACCGTATTAGATTCGATTTTATTTTTATCTTAATAAATTTTATTCATTTAAATCATAATTAGTCCTAGTAAAATTTTAAATACAGAATTATTCATGATATGGTTTAATTAGTTTCTATTGATGATAATGAGTTTTTAGCATATTTTATTTTGGTCAATTAGGGTTAGCTAGGATGTGTTAATTTTGAAAAATTGGGTGAATGTTCAAAAAAGGAAACGACAATTTTTTAATTTGACGCATACATTGTAGGGTTCGATTTTGGAGGGAAAACTTAGAGGAATTTTGTGGAATTAATAAAAAAGAGACCAAAGACATATTGGTATATTCTTGTATAAATTCCTGCTGTGAAACAATGGGGTGTGAACAATTTTACAGAACTTCTAAAAGAGCAAGTTTTGATGGCATCAGAGATCACCGACTTAACCATCCATCTCTGTTTTTTTTTTCCTTGCTATCATGTCGATATTTAATGCTATATAAACTACAGCAACACACTCACTCCATTAGTAATTCCACAAATATTGCCCACTGATAAATCACGAAGATCAACTCGAGTTTAGATTATGGCTTAAAGCTTGCAGTAGTGGTTGTCACTGTTATTTATTTGCTTCCCATTATCCAATAATCGTTGGCGATTATTTGTGCCAATTTGCTGTTGCGAGCATGGTAAAGGATGGAGGCCTAAGGGCGAGGAGGTAGCCCAAGAATTCAGTCTGGCCTAAAGATTATGTCATGGGGTCAAGAGACAGCAGAAGTGGGATATTTGAATGTAAAAATAAATAAATAAAGAAACATCGAAAAGTTGGTTATGTAGGACAGCCAATGATTGGCTGGTAGGATTTGAGAAAACCTTTATATTTACATATACATATGAATGGTGCAATGGTAGGACAGTAAGAAATTCCCCATGCGATATGCTGCATGAGATCATTCATGCTCCTGTATGGTTGTTTTTTTGTTTTTTTATCCAACAAAAGTTACTTTTTTCAAGAAAAATTCCATGATTTTAGATTTACCAACAGCTTCTCATGTCGAAATGACCACACTCTTGATTAATTAATTAAAACCTTCGATACATAAACATGTGTTTCGTGGTCATATTGCGCTCCTGTCGGGATTCTCTCTGCGACGTATTTCACGATAGCGTTTACGCTCCTGTAAGGCAAAAGGACGTGTCGGAAGGAGAAAAAAGTGTTTATCAAGAGTGTGGTCATTTCAACATGAGAAGCTGTTAGTAGATCCAAAATCATGGAATTTTTCTTGAAAAAAGTGGCTTTTTTTGTGCAGAAAAACGGACAAACAACCATACAGGATTGCGAATGATCTCGGGCGACATATCGCACGAAGAATCCTGATGTGGGCGGCCTTGTCGTGATTCGTGCAGGACGCGTCGGTCGCCACAAGCTGATCCGATCAAGCTTCGTAACTAGCAATTATCTATGCAACGACGATTTTCTCAAAAGTACGCCTATCTTCCGGAGCTGGAAATGCTTCGAAGAACAGGAAAACAATTCAATTCGATCTTCGGTCGACGAGGTTGTGGGTCCAAATGATCCGCATCGTCCCCTTAGTATGACTATCACTGCGTCTGTATAAGTAGGTATTTGTCGCATAAATTGTTGGGTGTGATCATACCAGCATTAATGCACCGGATCACATCAAAATTTCGAGGTTAAATGTGCTTATGTGAGAGTAGTATTAGGATGGGTGACCTCTTGGAAAGTTCTCGTGTTGCACCCCCACTCACATCTTTTTTCTCCTTCCGATGCGTCCTTTTGTCGTACAGGAGCGTGAACGCTATTGTGAGATACGCCTGATATGTGTTTAATTGTTGATATTTTTAATCATGTACACTTAGTGATTATTGACAAAAAAATGTTTAAGATATTCACTTTAATTCATATTTGATTTTAGGTATAATTTGGAAACAAAGAAATTAAAGTGAGTCAAAAACATCCTATTTGAGATATTTTCGAAGATCAATACTCGTTTGTCTTTATGAAATGGACAAAGAAAATTTGAAAGACGAAAAATGGAAGACAAAGAAGGAAAAATTAAAGGCACATAGAAGAACTACGACGCATGGGCATGAAGAATTAAATCAGCTACAGGAGAGCAAATTAACATGTGAGCGTTAAAGAAATCACGCAATAGGCGTGACCTTGAGGCTGGACAAAAAATGCTTAAATTGAAGCTAGCTAGAAGAAGCAACACAACAGCGGCGCCAACCATGGACAAGGAATAAATCAAAGGGGCGCAGCTAGAGGCAACACGTGGAGGGCAACAAATTAACAAGGCAGCAAGGTCACGAAACAGAGAAACTCATTGAAGGAAGCAGGCGATTAAATATGGAATTAAATTAGCAAATAGGAGACAGCGAGGATAGCAATTAAATGAAGCCACAAGGAGCAACATGTGGAGGCGCAAAAGCAACAGCTGGAATATAATCATGCAGAGGGCAACGTTTGTGACAAAAATTGAGGCGCAAGGTGAATTAGCTGAAGGCAATTACCTGGAATAAATCAGGTACAGCACACGTAATAAAATAGAGCAGCTACAGACATTAATTAAAGTTGGCGTTTTTAATAGCAAGCAAGAGGATTATTGTCAACATCAGCAGCTACAAAAACGACAACACACGCAGGAACAGGAGGTGCTTAATTCTTGTCAACTCAACAGTGAAAGCAAGCAATAAATATTAAACAGGAGAGCAACGTGGAGCATTATCAATTAGCAATAAAGAGGACAGCTGTCGGTGCCCTAGAGGAGGAAATTAAAAATCAATACAAGCAGCATATAAGGGAGGAGTGCCAGCAAGTAGGAAAAAGACGAAAATAAGAGAAAGCAGTAAAAACAGGAATCAAAGCACAGCAGAGAGGAGGGCCAGGCGCAGAGCTGGTGCGGCGTAGGCAGCTGCGGCTACGGCTGGCAGCTGGTGCTGGCTGCTTGGAGACTTCATCTGCGTTTGAAGACAGGCAATAAATCAACAGCTACAGATATACAGTGGAGTGCAGTCGAGCAGCGCAGGAGAGGTTTTTAAGTGGAGAGTGACATTTATTTGTCACGTCCATCAGCTACAGTATACATTGAAGAAAATAGTGAGAGCTGCGGCCGCGAACAGTTAAGAGTCAAAGAGGGATTTTCGGTGGACATTAAAATGGGGCTCAAGCAATTTTTCAGAAAATACTTATGAAGGGGTGAACATCCCGACGACGGTTCGGAGGTAAAATCGACGCCGACGATACGAGTTAAGTATTATTTTCATTATTTTGTTGTTTCTTTCTCTCATTAGGAATTGATTGTGTTATCCTGTTTTAACTGATTTGGGTTTCGTGTATAGATAATCGAATTTTCGTTATTATTCGGTTATTTGTATATGAACCTATTGGGTATTGTGATTGATGATTTTAATGCGTTCATTGAATTGTTAATTGCATACCTATTCCTAGAATTTCAATATAATCCGTAATTGTTATGTTGAAATTCACGTGTAGCGACTAATGATTCGTAATCATTAGGGAT
>JAOQMN010000008.1:27619924-27631651 GCA_027563555.1 Erythroxylum raimondii | reverse complement strand
ATTTGTGACGAAGTCTAATGGCACTTCTCTTTGTATTTTTGCAGTTTTGCATTGGCACCATAAAGGACGACTTTTTGGGTGTGATTAATGACCCTGCAACTGTTTAGTGTTAGTTTAGAAGATACCATGCAGTTTCTTTCTATGCATTGCAGAATGTCTGGTATTAAGCGTGTGAATTTAAGATCAGACCCCTTTCAGAATATGATGCTCTACTTCACGAAGTGGATTAAAACTTCATTTCAAGTACAGTGAACGTTGTCCCGGATTTTGTTGTATCCTTAAAACTTGAAGGACATCGTTGTTGCAGGTTAAACGCTTGTAATGTAGTTCGTGCCTTAGAAAGTGAATGAATCACTCCGTCGTTGCTTTTGGTTTTACCATAATGGATATGGATGTCCAATGGTCGTTTCTCTGTTTATCCAATGTTGCCTGGCTGCCAGACCGATAGATTTCCAAGTTAGCTAATTTGAGTTTATAATAAATAAAAACCTACTTATGATAGCCATAACAGCCTAGTGAATGTATATTTTGGTTTAAATATTATACAAATAAAACTTAATAAGCAAAATTTCTTTTTTGGTATAGAACTTTGTCTTAAATGAGACAGTAGCAGGAAAGAAGGTCTCACATAAATAAATGGTTGAGATTTATACGACAGAATAAGATACGTAATATTAGACAGAGGATTCGGACTCGGGAGTAAGGTGTAGAGTTGAATCTGTCACATGAACATGACGAGTTTACTATTATTATGAACGCCTCAATTCCAAAGTCTATTTCCGTTGCCAGCGAATAAAAATCCACGGACTTCATTTCCTGTATGGTTATGGAAGAAGATAAAAGGAGTTTTGCAGCAGCCACCAAAAAGCACTTGCCATTTCTTCAAAAAGTCTGATTTACCATGAAAATTGAAGACCATTGTCACCAGTAGTAAGAAGCTTTAGACAGTCTCGATGTGGGCTTTTCACTCTCCTCAACACACGCATCCCCCATTGCAGGCGAACTGCATAACTCGTTCCTTTGTAAAACCAGTGATTTGTTCCATAGCCTTGAACCCAACTACCACGGCAGCCAATAACAATCAATTAATTCAGTCTTTGTGCAAGCAGGGCGACCTTAAACAAGCACTTAAGCTACTGTCTAGCGAGCCCAATCCCACCCAACGTACTTATGAGCTTCTACTCCTCTCTTGCACTCACCACAAGTCTGTTGTTGATGCCCAACACGTTCACCGCCACCTTCTGGCAAATGGATTCGATCAAGACCCTTTCTTGGCCACTAAACTCATCGGTATGTATTCTGCTTTCGATATGATTGATCATGCGCGCAAGGTGTTTGATAAAACTCAGAGGAGAACTCTTTATGTGTATAATGCTTTGTTTCGAGCGCTTAATCTAGTTGGTTGTGGAGAAGAGGTGTTGGATATGTATCGGCGGATGAACTCTATCGGCGTTCCCTCAGATGGTTTTACCTACACTTACGTTCTTAAAGCTTGTGTGCTATCGGAATGTTTGATGTCATTGCTGAGCAAGGGAAAGGAGATTCATGGCCACATTCTGCGGCATGGATATGAGGATCATGTCCACATTATGACCACTTTGGTTGATATGTACGCGAAATATGGTTGCGTCTCATATGCTGCCTGCGTTTTTGGTAAGATGCATGTGAAAAATGTTGTGTCCTGGAGTGCTATGATAGCGTGCTATGCTAAAAATGGGAAGCCCTTTGAGGCATTGGAGCTTTTCAGGGAAATGATGCTTAAAACACGAGATACAAGCCCAAATTCTGTGACAATGGTCAGCGTGCTGCAAGCTTGTGCTGCACTTGCTGCTTTAGAGCAAGGGAGGCTGCTCCATGGCTACATTCTTAGGAGGGGACTTGATGATATATTGCCTGTTATAAGTGCTCTTATAGTAATGTATGCAAGATGCGGTAAGCTTGAATTAGGGCAACGTGTTTTTGATCAGATGGACAAGAGAGATGTTGTTTCATGGAATTCTTTGATTTCTGGTTACGGGGTTCACGGGTTTGGGGACAAAGCGATCCAAATTTTTGAGGAAATGATAGACCAAGGCGTGTTGCCAAGTCCTGTTTCATTTGTAAGTGTGTTGGGAGCTTGCAGCCATGCAGGACTTGTTGAGGAAGGGCAGAGGCTATTTGAGTCAATGCGAAGAGAGCATGGTATCTACCCTAGTATAGAGCATTATGCATGTATGGTGGATCTTCTTGGACGTGCTAATCGGTTAGATGAAGCAGTTAAACTGATAGAGGAAATGAGGATTGAACCAGGACCTAAGGTTTGGGGTTCTCTTCTTGGATCATGTAGGATTCATTGTAACGTTAAGCTTGCAGAGAGGGCAAGCACGAGGCTTTTTAAGCTTGAACCCAAAAATGCTGGGAATTATGTGCTTCTCGCAGACATTTATGCAGAAGCTGGAATGTGGAATGAGGTAAAAAGAGTGAAAAGGCTCATAGAAGCTCGAGGACTACAGAAAGTTTCAGGTCGCAGTTGGATAGAAGTGAAAAGGAAAATGTATTCATTTGTGTCTGCAGATGAGTTTAACCCGCAAATGGAGCAGCTTCATGCTTTGTTGGTCAAATTGTCGATGGAGATGAAGGAGAAAGGCTATGTGCCACAGACGAAAGTGGTGCTTTATGATCTTGATGCTGAGGAAAAGGAGAAGATTGTTTTGGGTCATAGCGAAAAACTAGCTGTTGCTTTTGGACTTATCAATACCGGCAATGGGGAGATCATCAGGATTACCAAAAATCTGAGGTTATGTGAGGATTGTCATTCCTTTACAAAGTTTATCTCAAAGTACACTAATAAGGAGATTCTAGTAAAAGATGTCAATCGGTTTCACCACTTTCGAGATGGCATTTGCTCCTGTGGGGATTATTGGTGATGCTATGCCACAACTAATGTCTTCTTGTTTTCCTTTCATAGTTTTATTAGACAATAGAGAGATCAATAATTAGCCTATATATACAATTATTCAACAAAAGTTCAATCTTTTTATATAAGCTGTTTAGTATAGATGGGAATAGCCATTAAATTCAAACCCTGGAAAGTATGGTAACCTCACCTGGAACCCTTAAAATCAGTTAGGACAGAAAGGAATCCACAATAATATATTGATACAACGGAGCATATTCGAGTATAATGGCAAAGAAAGTAGTGCTTGTGCACTTGATAGTTAATAACCTGGTGCTCTCTGTCTCATCACGTTACAAAAGATCTGCTCATACGGTAATTTGATAAGATACATTCCAATGCTGCTTGCAAGGAGCGGAATAAACAATAACAAGAAGCAAAATTTTTCCCTGCGCTGATTTCTTTTTTCATTGAACAGTCACAGAACCATCCTGCTTCATCTTGATGAGACTTTTTTCGATGTTCCTAAGCACTGGTTTATAGCTGCAAAGGCAAATGTTGGACCATGTTAAACCATATAACATATCAATTCACGCAAAGTTGGGGAAATCGAGAAAAGAGCGAGAAAATAACTTACAGGCGTCCAAGATCATTGTACGCTTGAGTTGATTGTTGGAGTTTTGCTAATAGCTGCATGACCTCCCCTGATAATGCTTCTGCTCTACTTTGCTCTTTGGCAAGTTGACCCTAAAATGGTTTATACAGTGACCATGAGATAATAATGACAACTTTTGAACCACTATTTATGATTTTTCCATATCTGGCAATTGTATGCCCCAGTAGGGACTACTACAAGAGACCATAAAAGAACCATAACACTAGGAAAACAAGTCCTCCTTCCTGTGCTTACTAACCTTGAGGGTAAGAATTTCTGACTCAGACGCCTGCAAACCAGACATAAGCCCATTTTTAGGTTCCGCTGGTCCTCTATTGATGTTCTGAGTGTTTGAAGATAGTACAGTAGCCTGCTCTGTTCTTAACTTGTCAAGAGTTCTACGAAGCTCTTCATTTTGCTTAAGGCAGTCCTTTACCTGCAAAGGTTTAAGATACAAGGCAGATTCATAATAAAAATAACCATAAAAAGGATAACTTTAAAAATATGAAAATTACAAACAGAAATCCTCACAAAATTTTGGGGCATAAAATTATGATGCTCACCCAGTGTCACAAATCAGTCATTTTAGTAATTCCGGTCTTCCAAGAACACGGAGACAAGTTGAACAAAATTTTCATAACAGTGGCCTCACCTTATTTTCCCATTGCTTGGCTGTGTTTTTTGCCTCTTGATAAGAAGTTGCAAGATTTGAGTTTTCTTCGAAAAGTTTTTCTATCTCTGAAGATTGGGAATCAATCTGTCAAAAGAGTTCCCATGCTAGGTCACCATAACATGATAGATCTCCTTGTAGCATATCACTGAGGAAATTACCAAGAAAGAAAAAGCTATACCTCAACCAGAAGTTTCTGTCTACTATTTTCCAATTTCTCAATCACCACAGCCATATCATGGAGCTGCTTCTCAAAATTCTCCCGATCTTCCTAAAATAATGATATAAAAACCAATTATCCATTGTCATAAAAACTTCAAAATCTCGAGAAGAAATTCCTCCATAATCACAGACAGGTTAAGCATCTAGTAAATAAGCTAATCACATTTCAAAACAAGCAGCTAAAAAACAAGAAAATAGCAATTAAAGACATTCTCTTACCAATGACAAAGCCCTATGTGTTACCTTCTCTGATACTTCTGCAATACAGGAGCTGGAATCACCAACTTAAAAGGATGATATAAAAAATAATATGTAAACAATTGGCCAGTGTGTGATACTTCATGCATATATGACCTACTAAATGCATAAAAATAGTTAACCTATATTGTATTAATAGCAAGCAGGCTACTGGGGACTTACTATAGGGGTGTACCTGAGGTCCTTGTGGATATAGCTGCCAATTTTTCCTCCAACTCTTGCTTTTCAGACATAAGAGTAGACACTCGTATTTGCTCCTCAGCTAATTGTTTTTGCTCTTGCTGCCTCAATAATGACTCATGCTACAAATGCTTATCCACCGTAAGAGCATTATAAACTGATAATTCAACATAAATGTGGAGAACAAGATTCTAACCTGCAGTCCAGACTTTAAAGTGGCCAACTCTTTTTCCAAGCTTTGCAGTTGATCCAATCCTATACCCATAGATGCCATTCCACTAATTGGATTGTTCATTGCTGGTTGCTGTATAAAGTTTAATTCCGTTCTCAAGGCCGCTGCATCTTCCTCAGCCTTTCCAAGATAGTTATCAGAATCAAGAAGCTTAAGCTGATATGAAGAATATAAACAAAAGTTAAATGCATACTCTGTATTGTTCTTCTTCTGCTTCTTTTAGCCGTTTCTTAAGTGTTCGAAGCTGGGCTGCAAGGTCCTCCTGCACTAAAAAACGACAGTTTATGATTTTGAGGGTGAACCATACCTAGCACATAAAAATATGTAACCCCATTAAGCTTACCCGTGCAATAACTGCTGCATCTTTCTCCATAGCTACATCCTTGAGTGCTTTTCTTAAAGATGGGACAGTGTTTTGCTCCTGAAATGTATACGAAAAACAAATTGTTTAGAACTTAAGAGATTAGATATCAGCCAAGAATCTATACTCTGCAACCATATGTCAAAAATGATTTAAAAAAATTTTGAAGAAAGGGAAGGAGAAGGTGAAACAGGAAAAAAGAAACACATGCTGGTACTGATACACACACAGACACAGACATAAACAGACAGAGAGAAATTCTTTTTACCAGATCATTCAAGCGCTTCTGTAGTGCTTCATTTTCAACATCCTTTGTCTGAAGCTGAATCCATTCATAGAGTATCTTTTAACACCAACCCTTTCTTGTCTGCGTTATAACTGAAAACTGACATTAAATGTACCAACAATACCTTTAAAGACAATGTCTTGTTACTTTCCTCCAATTCTGCACTCTTTTTCTGCAGATCTTTTAGTTGAGACACCAAACTACTAATATCTATCTGCAAACAAACAAAATTGTTTGATAACAATGAAAACAAAATAACATATTTACTAATCCTCCCACAACGAACATAATTATAGAAGTTCTTTCTGTAAAAAGACAACATAAAGAACATTGGTCCAACAGATTTGTTAATTCACTAATAAAGTCAGACATCCTGAAAGAACTTGAGAATGCCATAATTCTTTTCCGTAGGCAATGAAAATCACTAAAATTCAGGCACATCAAATTTCATGCATTAAAAACATGTTTCATCAAATAAGTACCTCAGAGAGCCGATTTCCGCTCTCAGATTTTTTCATTCCCGAATTATCTGTCAACGAAACAAAATTGTAAAAAAGAAGGAAAACAGAAGAGGAAGCTAAAAGGTGACCGATTACCGATAGGGATGGAAGGTTTGGCAAGATCTGGTCCAGAAGAAGTTTTGCTTAATTTCTCTGCTGCTCTCTTTTGCCGAATCTCTTCCAACTGATACAAACAATACAATAAGCTCAAAAGAAGGATATTTCATTTTCCTATAAATTAAAGGCATAAAGCGTACCGTTCGTCGACCAAGAGACGCGTGATGCGAGTCCATGGCAATAAGAGAAAAGAGAATTTCAGAGGACGATCTCTTATTTCTCGAAGTTTCAAATTACAATTCTCTCTCCCTCTACAATCAATACATGAAAGTTTCGACACGGAGGAGAAGAATAACGGTGGGTGGTTTGGCTTTCCAAAGGCTACACTTTATTATTTTGTTAAAATTTGTGAAAAATAAAACCGTTAGGGCGTCTGGACGGTGTAGTTGGCAATCACGCTAGTCTCACACACCAGACGTCCCCATTCGAACCCGGGCTCAGAATCAGATAGCTTTAATTGGTTTCCTCCGCTTTTCACATTAAAAAAAATAAATAAATTATAAATTATAAATTATAATAAAATTTCTTTGAATCACTATATAAATCACTACTAAATCCAATTTCAATTTGGATCCTCTCTTTTAATCTATTTTTTAGGACTATACGGACTTGAACTATAGACCTTGATAAAACAGATCAAACTTATTATTATCAAAATTAAGAAGTCTGTTACATGACAGCGATGGTAGACTTGTTATAGCCATACATGTGTAAGGTAATAATACACTATGTATGGTAGGAATATTACAACGCTTATTACAACGTAAATTATTCTTGAGTTCTAATATTCCCCCCTCAAGCGAGAGGGTGCTGAAACCAGTCTGAGTTTGGTGCGGTTTTGAGTAAACAGAGAATGAGTTAACGCCTTGGTGAGGCAATATGCGACTTGATGTGATGAAGGTATATAGTGAATATTAATAAAACCTAAAAGTATAAGATCACGAATAAAATGAATGTCGATCTCTATATGTTTTGTTGCGCGCATGCTGAACTGGGTTAGAAGTAAGGGCACGAGCACTTAGATTATCATACCAAATCATAGACAGTTGTTATAAAAATAAACCAAGTTTCGATAGTAATGAATAGATCCATCTAACCTTAGCAGCACCATCTGCTAGAGCCTGATATTCAGACTCCGTACTTGAACGTGAAACAACTTTTTGCTTATAAGAGCTCCAAGAGACCAATGTATTTCCAAGATATACACAAACACTAGCCATGGATTTTCTATCGTCAACATCTGTGGCCCAATCTGCATCAGTGAATGCAGTCACTTGAAGAGATTTAAAAGGTTTAATGCGTAAACCTAGTTGACAGGTACCTTTAAGGTATCTGAGAATACGTTTTACTCCTTGATAATGAACATTAGTGGGTTGAGATAGAAACTGGCTAGGTTTATTGGAGTAGTCTATATCAAGTCTGCTGGTAGTAAGATACTAAAGAGATCTAATAGCTTGTCGACAGAGAGATGGATCTTGCATGGGTTTTCCATCATCTTTGGTGAACTGACAACCAGTGACCATAGGAGTGGGTACCCGTGCACAATTCATCATGTTAAACTTTTTCAGAATGTCGAGGGTATATTTAGCTTGACTCAGATGAATGCCCATATTATCCTTGCAAATTTCTATCCCAAAAAAGTAATATATGGGACCAAGATCCTTTAGAGAGAATAAGTTGTTCAGCTTTAGAACTAGAGACTTTAGGTGGTTGGGATCATTACCTGTGATCAGTATGTCATCGACGTATATGAGAATGAAAACTTTAAGCTCTGTTGTGCGTAAGAAGAAAAGTGGAATATCACTTTTAGCATTCCGAAATCCCCAGCTTAATAATGTTGGTCGTAACCGATCGAACCAAGCATGAGGTGCTTCTTTGAGTCCGTAGATTGCTTTCGTCAGTTTGCATACATGATTTGGACATAGATGATCACATAATCCTTCCAGCTGGCGCATGTAAACATTTTATTTAAGAATACCATTAAGGAACGCATTATTAACGTCCAATTGTTGAACTTCCTAGCCATAAGTGACAACAATGGTGAGAACTATCCAGATGGTTGTTGGTTTTACTATAGGGTTGAATGTTTCACTGTAATCGACTCCTAGTGCTTGCTGAAATCCTTTTGAGACAAGTATGGCTTTGTGCTTGACACTGGATCCGTCTATTTTAAGTTTGTTTTTGAAAACCCATTTGCAATCAACCAGCTTTTGCGCACCAGTGTAAGGAACGAGAGTCCATGTCTTGTTTCGCTGAAGAGCTGTGAATTCATCGGTTATGGCTTGGTTCCAGTGCGGTGAGGCCAGGGCTTCTGTGACATTTCGAGGTTCTATGAGTTGGGCAGAGTTTGCTGAGTGAAGTAACCCAACAAATGGATATTTGGGTTTGTGTATTCCATCCTTTGCTCTTGTGGTCATTGGATGTGTGTTCGTTTAGATGGGTCTTGCTTCTTGTTCATTTCTGCTTTGCTCGCTTACGCTTAATCCATGTATTGAAGATGACCCATGTCTTAATGAATGAGGCTCATATGAGGTAGTTGTTGGGGAGTTATTTATTGAGTCAACTTGTTCGGTGTTGAGAGACTCTATAACATTATTATTCTGGAGATTATGGATGTTCTCTCTATTTGGAGTGATAATCAAAGGGATAATGTATTCATTCTCAGTAGATACCATTCGTTGATTTAAGAATCCTTCAGTGAATGGAAAGAGTGAATCATCGAGCACAACACGTCGTGAAATTTTCCTAAGGAGCTGAGACATTTTGATCCCTTATGTTGAGAAGCTGGTCCAAGATAAACGCATTTCTGATTGTGGTATTAAAACTTATGCTCGTTGTACAATTTTTAGTAAGGATAACATGCACATCCAAAAAGTTGTAGGATTTTATACTCGGGTTCTATGCCACAGAGCTGAAACAGTGGAGTTAACCTGTAACATCACATTACCCGCGGGGAGGCTAGAATAGTAAATATGAGTGAACAATGAGAGAGAAGAAATGCATTTTTATGCTCATGCATAATATGTCATACACATGCACGTGAGTAGTAAATTTTTCTGCGCATGAAAATAATTGTACATGCATTCATGAATAATTCCGGATATAATTGGTTTGAGTTGTGATTTTTGGAAATTTTGAGAAATTTGAATTTATTTATATTGGAAATATTATTGATTAGTGTGATTGTGATATTTTTGAATTTTGGTAAATTTTGGTGATTTTTGAAAATTATTGAGAATTTTGGAAAAAAAAGGGAGTTAAAGGAATATTGGAGATAATTGGATTGTAAAGATAGGAATTAAAGGAATTAGTCAAGAAGAAACTAAGTTAGAGCTTAGACGTTAGAAAAGTGACAAGTGTCACTAATTTAGAATGTTGCTTTTATAACCTTGTAAAAGTAAGTTATACTTATCAAAGAGTTAAAAAGGGTTGAGTAAAATGTTGTAAATGTTATGTCCAGCCACCTTCTTTAAACTTCCTTTCAACACACAAAGTTTTTTATCAAAATCCTTCTGAGGGATTTCTTTGCTTTTCCTTTTCCTAAACAAATCCCACCTTCCTATTTGTATGTTCTGCTTAAGAAAGAACCAAAGCTAGTCAGTTTTCATAGTGGAATAAGTGATTTTGCTTGGAGTTTAGGGCTTGAAGATTTTGGAGTTTTCAACAAGTAGTGAATAAATCCTTTAGAGTTGTGGATTATGAAAGGAATTTGTTGAATTCACTGTCATCTACATGAACATGGGGTTTACTCTTTTATATTCATGAACACTGTGTTAATGGGATGAAAATATGGATATAGTGTTATTTTAGTTTTGATGATTATTAGTGATCAGCTGATGAAAGCTTTAGAGATGATCAAAAAAATGGTTTTCGAGTTGAAGAGTAGTTGAAAAATGATGGTCTGAGATGGGAATGAATGTATAAATGAAGTTTGAGAAGAAAATAGTGAATGTGATAAAAAGTTGAAATTTGCAGAACATAAAGAGTGAGAAAATGGATATCTAAATTTGTTATGATCTTGATAGAACTTGGTTAATTTTGCTTTTTAGAGGTAGTGTGGATTATGGTGAATGAGTTTAGTGAAGTGGAGTAGATTAAAAATTGAAGTGTTGGTTTTTGAAAAGTGGAGGTTGTCTGAAAATTCTAGGAATGAACAGTGAGAGTTGATTTTTCGATCTTAACTTCAGTGAATTTACTGTACTGATCTAAGAAGGTTTTGACAAAATGGTCTTCATAAAAGTTGTAGATCTTTCTTTTATCTTTCCATTGATATAAAGTTTGTAAATTTTGAAGTTCTGGATCAAAAGTTATGAAGGATTGAAGTTGAGAAGTTGGTGGAGAAGAAGAAGTGGAATTGCACCGTTCAAATATACACGACGGTGTATTTGGTGATAAATGGGAAAATGCACCGTCGTGCATAAGCATGATCGTGCATTTGAGGTTTTCCCTTTTCTAAACAGTCTTGCTTCTTTTGATCATAACTTCTTCTCTAGATTTTCAAATGAATTGTTTCTTTAACCATTGGATTCGTAAGACATTTTTCTACCTCTTCACAAAAATTGGCAGCATTCTGAATTGATTTGAAAAAGATTGATTGAACGAAAGTGAGAGAATCTGTTGGAATGGTATGAACTGGTGTTGTTTTACTAAACGTGCTTCGGTGTTTTGATTATATCTGGATCTATAGGATTCCAAATGAGATGATTTTTAAATTTGAGTAAACTAGAGAAATATGGCTACAAACCATATGAAAAAGTCAAATTGCGATTCAGTCTCTAAGATGTTAAAATTCTGAATGGAAGTTGTGCATAGTACACTTGTTTTGAATATGAACAATCCGAAAAAGTTTTAGGCATATCTTCCAAATTACTGAACCAAATTGAGTGATTTTGGTGTTAATAGAAATATAAGATATTGAGAAAGTTAGAAGAGAGTAAAACCAAATTACATCATTTTCACCTTCTGATTGAATGTGAACAGTAGACCCGGAGGTCTGGAATTTTGGAGAATTTATAAGAAGAAATGAGAGTTTTGATAATGTGTGATCATATAATGTTGGAATAACATTAATGAGTGAATTGTTGGTATTAAAGTACCAAAGACATGTGTTTAATGGAGATGAAGTGGTCTATATTATTAAATTTGTGATTCAAAAAGATAAGTAAAGTGTATCTAGTGAAAATGAACGAGAAATGAGTTATTATGAAAGCAATTGATGCAAAAAAATGATAATGTGATAAAGTGTGAAATTTGATAATATACCCGGGATTGTCATAAACATGCATCGTACATATTCCGTATACACACATGTGCATAAATGAATGCTTACAATTGTGCAAAATTATTAATGTGTGCGTGTAATGTGTGTATT
>JAOQMN010000008.1:27081071-27092917 GCA_027563555.1 Erythroxylum raimondii | reverse complement strand
TATTATCCATATACCGAAAATGCATATTTATAAGCCAAATATTGATATTCAATGCTTATTGATACAAATTATCAATATAATTGTACATCATTACAACCAATATAAATGCTCATCAATACCAATTATTCATGTTGTCATGTTGTATTTCTTATTTATGACTGTTAAGTTTCCTTTTTGTGTTAAGTTTGCACATTTTCTGTGGGTGTTGATAATGGGTGCTGTGGATATCCGAAGATATAAACTATGGATACCCAAAGGTATTGAACTGTGAACACTGATGGTGTCAAACTGTAGCAACTACACTGCAACCTTATAAGCATGCCTATCTATCCACAACCAAGACAATAGAGCAGGTATTGTAATTTTTTTAATCATTTACCAATTTCATGATTAATATATTGACAAGTCATATGAAATACACTTCAGGTCATAAAATTTATATTTGCGTTCATACATGCAATTTATGGCTTGTCACCATTAGAAGGGTATAAAAATCATACTTGTATAATCATACTATACACATATGAGTAATGAATATACATACAAATCATTTATGTACATGTAAATTTTCTTTGGAATGCATTATGCTCAATCATATATTCCAATGTTCAGTCTCCCAATTCACATGTAGTAAGTCCTATTTCATTTATTTCTAGATGTTTAAAAAGTTTCATACACATTCAAAAAGGTTTGGATGAGATTCAGAAAAAATCAGAAATAAAAACAAACTCAAAAGAGTGAAATTTGAGCTATACCCCAAAGTGGTCTAAAGATAGGCAAACTATCTGTCCAAAAACAAGGGATCATTATGTTTCTCCAAACATAATGATTATGTTTAACAAGGGATCATTATGTTTCTCCAAACATTGCAAATCCTACAGTGTTTGGTCCATGTTCACTTACCTGTTGGAAATGTAGCCCTATATTTAGACCCATATTGATGGTGTTTTATTACATAAAAGAAGTTGAAACAAGTTTAAGGAACACAAGATGCGAACATAGTCTTGTGTTTAGACTGTATTCACTAAAAATTTGGGGTTTTGTACTTAAGAGAGAGGACGACATAAAATAAAGGGGAAGAGTTTTGAACATTGAAAAAGGCAATTGGAAGATGAGGGAAAGCATCTAGTATTAAGATAAGAGAAACCTTGCAGGGAAAAAACAAGAAATCCATCAAGATTCATCAAGAACTTCAAGATTCAAGGAACATGAGAATGTAATCTTTTATCTTTTGTTCTTTTTTATTTTCTATAATTTTTCTTTATTTAAGTATGAACTAATTCGGTTATAGGTTTAAATAGGATGAACCAGGGGACTTGATGTTTTGAATTGATTCTTTGATTTAGTGAAATGTCTTATTTTTCTTAATAACTATTAATGATTATATTATGTTAAATTGAAACTTGTTGGCATTTTAAATCAATTTTAGATTTTATCCACTGGGATCAAGAATTATGTTTGAATATATCATGGTACTAATAATAAGGGTTATATAGAATCCTAAAGATAGGAATACGTGATCTTTCTAGGTTATAATGAAATCTATAAAGGGAATTCAAAGCAAGTTAATATGTTATTAAGGCTATTTGATTGTAAAGAGATTTTTGTCAATCAACTTAACAATAGGGGTTGTATAACTCAAGAGAGAATATAGTTGTAACTTAAGAATTTCTATTAGTCTAACTAACTAGAATTAATCATTAAGTCAAGATAAATTCAAGGCATAAGAAAGGTTGTAGAGGAATTCTTACCAGGATCTTGCTTATTTATTAGTTGATTTAATTATATTCAATACTTTAATTTGGTGATCGAGATTATTTTTTTTCCTTTGAATCAATTACTCATTTTATTATATTAGATAATAAAAAGATAGTTAACATTGGTAGTTACAATCCTTATAGGATTGATACTCAACTCTCCTAAAATATAATATAGGAGATGATAAGTGCACTTAGCTAAGTGATTTATACAATATTATTGTTTTATGTTGAGTTATAATTATATCACATCATTCAACTTTTTATATTCTAAATAACTCTAAAATCTCCTTAATTGGAGAAAGGTGGACAGATTTCCACTTAACTATGTCTTTCTCTTTAAAAATGAAACTTATAAGAAAATGAACTAATCATAGGAAAACATCTCAAATCCATATAAAACATTTTATGAAGTGACAAATACTAAATAATATAACCATGAATAACATGTAAAATATAGACCTATCACCTACATCTTTAAAAGCCAAAACTAGTTGATTTTACTATATTTATCAATCATTCACTTAAAGATTAAAGATTTCCTTTATATATAAATTAGTTATATATATTTATAGTTAATTATAAACTCTAGCTATTATAGATTAGCATAACTTACCCCTTTACTAAACCCAACCTAAATTAGACATAACTCCAATAAGTTATAGAATCTTTCTAGTATTTATATTTCACCAAAAGTACATTTCCAAATAAAGACGTCAATTGTAAACACGACCTAAGACATTCTAAGTTACAGATCTCACTCTTCTTCCTTGCATATGGAAATAAGCTTAGCTACGTCGATGTTCTTAGATCATAGATCCTCCTACTTCTTTATGCACTTGGGCATGTTATATGACATTATTGTATTGCAGACCATATCTTTCATAGAAGCACCTCTACCACACAAACATACCCATATCTTCACCTCTAATTTTCCAAATAGGAACATGCCCTAGGCCATGTCCATGTCCTAGTTGGTGTTCACCCAAATACTTCCAAGAAAGCACCCACATTCTTTTTAAAACATTCCAATATTGCACTCATGTATATAAATCATACACAATATTTTCTACCTTGATGAATATACAATGTTTCAAATTACAATCCCTAAGAAAATCCTCCAAGATTGCACTTACATGTAAAAGAGCATACACAAAAAAATTCTTATAGCTTAAGATCTATTCAAGAACTAGCACTAGAAAAAAAGAGATTGAAAGTTATACTCTAAATATTAATTTCAATTAGGATTTTGATACAATCAACTAGAATATCTAAAATGGTTAAATCAGTGTGTGATGCTCCCCTACGATAACATCTTAATTAATGGCGAACCAACTAAGCTATTAAATGAAGTTAAAGGGATAAGACAAAGTGATATCTTATTCCTATATCTTTTTACCATTTGCATTGAAGCTCTTTCAAGAATCATTGCCAGTATCATTTATAAGAATAAAATGCTCAAGTTCCATTGCAAGTGTGAAAAGTAAAGGATATTCAACCTTACTTTTATTGATGATCTCCTATTTTTGTGTTACTAACTCAAATTCTATCAGAGTTTTCATTGATTCCATGATTGAATTTAAAAGGCTCTTAGCTATATCAATCAATTCAAAGCATCATCTTCATCTCAACAAGATCTTCAATAGCTGAACAAAATTATATATGCACATCTATTGGAGTTTTCACTTCTATTTACTTATTATCTTGATTGAAACCATGAGAAACCGATGAGAAAATTTCTCTAGACTAGAAAACACAACAGTGCATTTAAGGCTAAAGTAAAGTGGTTCGATGTTCACTTACCCAAAAATGAAGAGGGGTTGGGAATCACTTCTATTAGTTATTAACAAGGTCTTGCTAGTTAAAAGACTATTAAAGTTGCTAATAGATAAAAAATTATCATGGGTCAAATGGATGAACACCCACTTCATCAAAGAAGAGAGCATTTAAAAGATTAAATCTAAATTTAACAATTCATAGACCTTAAAATAGATTCTAGCTTTGGAGATCAAGTTAGTAAAAATTTGAAAACTAAAGTTGGTAATGACATGCAAACTTGGTTTCAGTATGACAATTGGCATGAGCTTTGACCTTTTCATAAAATACAAAATTATAGAAAACTTAAGGGCAAGCATTCCAAGCAATGAAAGAGTATAGTTATTAATAAAGAGGATGAATAGAACTAGGTAGCTCATGATCAAGAGAATTCTCTATAGTAATTAATATCATGCCTAAATATAATATAAACTATAAAATGGATGACTCTCTTATATAGGCTAGACATAAATTCAAGGATTCACTTACCAATCATGTTTGGAATTATTCATAGGTTCCTATCCTTGGTATAAATTGGTTTGGCACAAAAAATGATTCCCAAAACCTCCTTCATCTTGTAACTAGTAACAAAGGAGAGGCTTTGCTCTACAGATAGAATCAACATAACACCTAACAACAATCCAACTTTCTTGCTTTACTAGCAGGAGAATGAATATATAGATCATCTCTTTTTCATCTATAACTTCTCCTCAATGCTTTGGCATTAAAATATCTCACTATGTGACATTTACTACAATAGTAATCAACGAAGCAATATAGTATATTCAACTTACATGTTTCAAAAACAAAAGAAAGAGAATATATCAATCTTCTAGGTGGCATTCAGTTGTTCAACTTTTTCCATATGGAAATAAAGAAACTTCAGAGCCTTTAGGAACATACAGATAGACAAATAAGCTCTTTCTTATAAAGTAGTCAACTAGATTATAAAAATAGTATTAGCTAGAGGTATGGTTATTGGAATAAACTCTAATTTAACATTTAACTCGGATATAGTTTGATATGAAATGCCAAAGTAAATTTACTTAAGGTTTAGAACAATTTTTAGTTTTTTAAGGCCTTACTAAGCTAATAGTAGAGCTCACTTGACAAATAACATATATTTATTACTTTTGACTTAAATGAGATCTTATTCTCCATTTGTAAGTATCTTTAGGGCCTTTTCATTAATTCATTTCAATTTAAAAATAAAATCCATAACAAGACTTTTATTTTTTATCTTTGAGACCAAATAATTGGTCATGATTTACTATTTTCTAAGTAAGAATCTTTCCCTCACATTTTCATTTATTTTGAAACATAGCATTTCATCCCTGATAGCTAGTTTGTCTTTGCCACAGGAAATAGTTTGGTCTTTATCAATGTTGATTTCGGCTCACATCTTTGTGTATGTTAAAACTTAATGGGGAAGAAATAAAAGAGAAAAGAGAAAATAAAGGACTTGCAAAGTTTAAACCAATGGTAACCACGAACCTTCCATAAGTTTTTTTAAAATAATAATATTTAAAACTAGCTATAATATGCAAAAAGTAAAATTATAAAAATTACAATATGTTAATAAATGGAGAGAATGAAGAGTATATGACAATAATTTAATTATACACCACATCATAAAACATGATTTTTCTTAGTCTACAATATAAAAAACGTTATTGGTAAGTTTACACAGAACATATAATTAATTAGAATGTGAAAAAATGTTAAACAATATATATGCATAATTTACAATTAACACATAATAGCATAATACATAATTCCTAACAACTAAAAAAAATAATTCATTCATATTATATCTCTGGTAGGTTTTTAGCCACATAATAGCATAATTTGATATGCATGTTAACATGACTATGATACTAATACATGTCAAGTATAATTAGGGTAAATGACACCAAGTCACCAAACTCTCATGCAGTTTCATCAATTTTACTAAAATTCCTTGCATTTGGAGGTACTTGTGAAAAGTTCCTTTGTTAAATTCTATTGTTAACATCATTGATCTGGCATTTTTTAGATCAATAACACTCTACATGTATAACCATATCATAAGAGATGATTAAAAATTGATAAACCATAGAGGTGATAAGCATCAAATAGATTGATTTACTAATTTTATTGATTTATTATATTTGATATCATTACTTACATTGAAAATATAATATTAAATAAAATTTTAGTATATTTATTAGTTATTGTAAATTTATTAAATATTTATTTATTATTGTAAATATAGATTGATTTATAATATATATAGATTGATTTGTGTAATCAAATATATTTCTTTTTGTACAAAAATATAAAGTTTCGTTCTTTTTTTTTGGATTCGAGGAAATTCCGTAGGCGGATCAAGTGGGCACACCTCTCTGAGGGTCCAACTGGCGCACCACCTCGCAGGCGGGCCAAGCGGAAAGTTTCGTTCTTGTTAATGCATAACTAAAATATATAGCAT
The DNA here is from genome assembly GCA_027563555.1 of Erythroxylum raimondii. Classification (NCBI taxonomy): domain Eukaryota; kingdom Viridiplantae; phylum Streptophyta; class Magnoliopsida; order Malpighiales; family Erythroxylaceae; genus Erythroxylum; species Erythroxylum raimondii. Next base: position 27,086,875 of record JAOQMN010000008.1, on the reverse strand, counting down.
TGGAGTTTCTTGAAAAGCTATAGTCTCATGAAAAGTACTAAAACAAACAAAAGAAATCAATTCCTAGTAATTGATCACTGAAGATTTTCAAAATATTACTCAAATTTGATTATTCTGGATATCAGACTGGTTAGACCGTGCTCAATTTGCGTGATGTTCGGTATATCGTCCAAGAACACAGAACTATACTACAACATTGAAGTCCTGTATATGTCAGTAAAATGCTCTCAACAAAGTCTGATCGATATTCTCTTTTGGACAACAAAAAGAATATTGCCAAGTTACGCCTTTTTGTTTTTGTTTCTTGTGACAACTTGTCGTTGTTACCAGCTTCTGCGTTAAACTAAATGAATGTGAAGAAAGTTGCAAAAAGATGTTTCCCTTTGTCCTATAAATCCTGAAAGACCTGTTGATTCAAGTTAACAGGTACACAGCTCTGATATGAACTTAAGTAAAAAAAATGTGCTACTGATATGTGCAAACACTACTGATGGATCAAGTTGTTCTAACAAAAACAGAAATAAATACATCCTGGCTTCCAATTTACAATGATGAATCAAGATTAATGCAAAAAATGTTTGTCCCATACCCTCAAATTGCAAAACCAGATGTTTGTTAGGGAAAGAACAAGAAGATGATTATATCACATGATGTCCTAAAGAGAACCACCACCAGAAGTAGATAATCAAAATCTCCACAGACCAAGAGGAGGTTTCCCAGCTTCTTCCATAAGGAGTACATCACGTTAGTAATTATACAACAATATGATTGTCATGTGAAATAATTTTCAAAACAGACTAGATCACCCTGAAAAGGTTCTCCAGCAGGGAGACAGGTAGCCCTGTTGAAATCTGGAAAAACATGAGACACAGATTAAGCTCCACATCAACAACCTGCCTGACATTCTAACTATTGTGTAAAATTAAGATCGTAATTTCATGGTGCACATGAATATATCTCTGTGTGCATAAAGAAAGTCCAAAATGGAACTTGGAAGGAAATTCAAACTTCTGGCCTTAATTTGTAGCAGAAAGAAGAATTAAAATGTTCTGGATATAAACTTGGACAAGATATGATATAATCCTGTGCTGGCACCCAACAGGAAGAAGCATAGATAATTCGACCCTTCCACCCTTGCAGCATCCATTGTCCATCTTCATCAATTATGAAATCCTTGTGGTAGGCCCTTTTTAACATATTTTTGAACTTCTCTATTAGTTTCTGATTCAGTGGGAGCAGCTGGAACCCTGCCCTCATAGTCCGAGTTTGCCATTGCTTGTATGTCTCAGGCCTCTCAACCCTATCAAGGCCCTCGCAAGCAAGAACATTCATAGCCTCTCGTGCACAAAACTCTCTCTCAAACATCATTCTCTCCTCATTTTCGCGAGGTAAAGTAGACTCAAATATGTCAAACAATGAAGAAAAATGAAAAAGGGTCTCTCTGAATCGTGTAACAAAGAACGGAGCATTATAGGATCCATTTGTAATACAATGGACAAAAATAGCAGGATGCATCTTCCTGATTAATTTAAGGACAGCATCCCTAGGGCAGTTCCCTTCGGCAGTCTCATCAAATAAATTTTTAAACCGATACAAACAATTCACAGCAAGCACCTCATTACTTCTAATCTTGAGCTCCTCAATTGGTATGTTTTCCCAGTCTTTTGCAATAATAGGATTATAATCAAACGGAACATTAAAGCGCTCACAATACTTTGCCAACCAACGTCCTGTTTCCTCAATTCTTTCTGTTGGACGGAAACCACTTTGGGGTAGGTCAATCCCAGTAATTCGTAGCTTGGGAGGCCCCCCGGATCTCATACAGAGGTGTTGGATTAGCACTGGCCACTGGAATCCATACATGACACCAAAATCTACAATATGAAGAGTTGTTGCTTTCTCAGCTGCATCCAAAATCGTTTTATTTGCAAAGAAAATATTGAGCTTTTTAAATGGGCAGGCATTAAGATGGGTATTGTAAGCTTTTAACAAGACAGCAGGACTTGTTCTCCTTGCAGCAATGATAGAGAGCACATTCTCAACTTTGGTGCCATTGCCAACTAAGCGTGCTTCAAGACAATCGGCAAAATAATGGGCAACTCTCTGAGACCCGTCACCAGATGGGCAAGAGTGCTGCCTGATCTGCTTCAGCAGCTCATTAGCTGTTCTGAAGTCATTAGCAGAAATGGAATGTGAACAGAGAATCAGAAGAGACCTTAAATCCACTGTTTCTTTCTTTTTTCCCTTCTTTCTACCACGAGCTTTGGGAACGTTTCTGCCAGTTGGTTGTTCATCTGACTGCAAAATGTTTTTTTCTCCATTCTGCTCAGGCTCACGTTGATTGCATGAAGTACCTTTTATCTCTGGCCAAAGCAACACCTTGTCGAACATCTCAGACAAATCAGTCTCATCTGTTGAAATGGCAGACTGCTTGTTACTCCTCCATTCTTCCAGATCTGAATCCTCTCCCCAGTGATTCTTTCTTCCCCTGGACCCATTAGAATAAATTTTCAACTCAAAATTCTCCTCCGCCACCACTTTTGTAGACACTTCGTTTGGTACCAGTTGATTAGTAGTAGGAAGGAATTTACTAGCTTCATCTATCCCTCTTTTAAATTGCAACATAGATTCTCTATTGTTGAACATATTCTGCACCATCTCAGTTGCAGATGAGCCCATAATGCCATCAGTGATATCAGAAAATCCAACTAAAAAATTCTCCAAAAGTTGTTCATTGGCCAGCAAATCTATCTGAGGCTGACCACTGCCAGGAACATAAGTTTGGAGGAAATCAGCAGGTTCAATAGCTTCATGATCAGCAGCCCACTTAGGATCGTGAAAATCAGTAGAGCCAGTGCCAGGGCTGCTACTGCTGGTACTTGGAATTCGAATTCTATTAGCACCACAATCACTCCCATTCCCAGAAGAGTCACGACTTGGACTCTCATGGCTGATATAGAGCTGGGGAGTATTAAGCGCAGAAGGATACCGCTCTCCAATTGTTTCATACAACGATTTCTCAGTAGCTTTTAATGCCAAGGGATCAAAGAACATGTGAGGCTTGTTTTCCATGTTCTCTTCCAAAAGCATTTGGCTTATATATTTAAGAACTGGGTCAGAGGAATCACTACCCTGCGAGGGAAAACGAGAAAGTCCCTCCAGACTCCAGCCAGAAGACGGCTCCAAAACCCTTTCCCTTAGACTCAAGGTTGTAGAAGGCATAAATGACCGTCTCTCTCGGCTCGAGGTCAATGAAGGACCATAGCCACTGGGATCTGGATCAAGAGGACCAAAAGGAACATTCACCAATCTGAAGTCTTGTGCAGGGGTAGCGAACTCAAGTCCGGTTCCGCCACATGGGTATTCATTATAGTTAGGGAATATTGTCCGCTTATCCATTTCGAAGCCGTTCCTTTAATTTGGGATCGCTAGTCGTGTTGATATACGCCTCAAAACCACCTACGGAAAATAAGCACATGAAGTCTTTGGCTTGAGCGCATCAAATACAAGTTGAAGAGAAATGGGGAAGCAACGCATAAGAACATATGATCCACAAAGAGATAAACAGGCACGTACGAAAAATATAGAATAGCTAAACGCAAACACGAGTTCAAGTCGAAGAAATCATAAACAAAAAACACAAGAATTGATACTGACCAAGCGAAAGTGGTCAAAGGAAACAGCATGCATTAGCATACCAGGATAAGCGGCAGAGACTCGAAACTCAAGCGAGACAGTGTCCGGTCGCGTGAAACATAAGCGGAGAACAAAGAGAGAGGTTGATCATTTGCGTCAAATACTTCAGAGGAACAAACACTACCTGTTTCATGCCAACTGTTAACGGCAAACACTACCTGTTTCATGCCAACTGTAAAAGGCAAACACTACCTGCTTCGTACAAATATATATTTTTAGTTGTTTATTTCAGTCGTTTTATTTTTAAAAATTAACACTATATTTTGTATGGTTAAATAAAAAAAAGGGCATAATTTTAATCGCGTAAAATAAAAAATAGTATGATTTGTATAATTTATATTATAGAAAATGAAACTCTTTGTTTTTCCCTCCATCGTTCAACTATATAGCAGTTTGGGTGGACTTGAACATGGGCTGTACCCAGTTAGAATGTGCCGTGTGGAACACTAACAAAGAATAGGCCAATTAGTTGCCCACTATGCGATGATAAACTATCTGTCTACTTAGCGTCTTCAATATAGAAACTGGATGAGACGGAACAGAAAAGAACAGAACAAAACAAGAATTAAAGACAGTGAAATGTTTGATTGCAGTGGACAGGACAGAAATTAGCGAAGACAGCAACCAAACAGGACGAAGAACAGAACTTTTGCGTCCTTGTTCACTGTCCTCACCCCTGAGGATAGTAACCAAACGTAGGGTATATCTCTCGTCATAGTGAGCTTCACTGATTAATAATCTATGGGGTTATTTATACGATAACCCAAAATATTAAATACTTAATCACTCACTATATTTAATGTTTTCGTATATAGTCCAATATTTCGATAATTGAAAGGTTTACTTAATACTTTTTTTCAAACTATAAACTCATGCATGCACATAACTGCCCAGGAACCACCAAATCTTGTTAATAATATATATGACAAATGTTTTTAAATTAAAAAGGTCTAATATTTATTCTTAATTTTTCTTTTTTATTTTTGTTAAAAGAATTAAATAAGCCCCTATTTAGCAATGATTAGTTTAGCTGTTAACTGATAATGAATTAATATAGCTGATTTGATCAGACTAAGATCAGCTCTTTAAATGTTTAACTGTTAACTGATAATGAATTAATATAACTGATTTGACCAGTGAATAACATTAGCTTTTTATTTAAAGATGTTTGATAAAATTATCTGTAAAATGACTATAAAGATATAACTTTAAAAAAATTATAAGGATAATAGTATTATACCTTAGTATTCATTTGAATATTCTTGTAAGAAAAGAAGACGTATATAATGTGATAATAATTTTTTGAATATTTTTACTCAATTTGATATTAATTTAATTTTAAAATTTAAAATTTAAAATATTAGATTTAAATAATAAATTCACTATCTCTATCTCTATCTCTTTGAATAATTTATAATAACTTTTGGATATAATAATCTTTTAATTCCTTAACATTTCAGCTGTCAGAGAAAAATATATTTTCAAAATAACATATTTAGTTCAATTCGTTAACTCAATCAACTAATTACTAATTATAATTATTAGTGATTTGACATAGTCAAGTAGTTAAGACGTTTCAACTAGCCAAAAAATGACTAATAAGTCATTTACTAAATAAAGCCTAAACGTATTTAAATATTTTTAGAAGTTATCGATTCCAAGTTTAAACAAATGGAATTCTTAACTTCCTTAAGAATTCATGCTTCTGTCGAGTGTTTGATAATACAATCTTTTAACAGAACATAAGAATATATTTCATTATAAGAAAATATATAAAAATAGGAGGTTACCGCCGATTCTTCTCCTCTTCCTCTCTTTGATTGTCGACTCTTCTCCGAACTTTCTATTGATCAAAAGCGGATTGTAATTTACTTTGACAGCAGGTGATTTTACTGCACTACAAGAAAAATTAGTTTAAGTAACTATTATTAATGGTTGCTAAAAATAAGAAAATGATCGTTAAAAGTTATAGCGACCAAAATCGGGTTGGTCACAGGTGGTTACAACAGGGTTGTTACTAAAAGTGCTCAATGACGAGTTATTACGTTGGTCGTTAAAAATGCACTATTAACAACCATTTAAAATTGGTCACTAAAGGTAGAATTATT
>JAOQMN010000008.1:26997414-27014161 GCA_027563555.1 Erythroxylum raimondii | reverse complement strand
ATAACGGTTCCATCGAGAGAGACGACCCGAGGTTCAGCTTGCTGCAATCTTGGAATTATTTTATTTTGACCGGTTTCCAAGGTCGATTAAGTTAATCGAACGACAGAGCCGCGATCAGAAACAAAGCAGCTCCCATTCATTTATTTAGGTTTGCCTCTTATCTATAAGACAATTGAATTTTCATTAATGTCTTCCACTTATATAGAAGAAATAACATAGGCTAGAAATTTTGATAAATATAGCTCTTTTGTATAGAATTAGATTATAATTTGATTAAAAAATATCCTAAACTCTATACATATCTACTGGACCTCACATATTTTCATTTCCAAAAAATTAGTTAAAACCTTATAAAGGATTATGAAGATCCCGATAAGGAAATAACAACAGGAGAGGATTAAATGCCAAGGTTAGCTAGAAGAAAATGTGTAAAACAATTGATGAAAGGGGTCTAGTAATAACCCTAATCAACATATGCAACGAAGTATTGCTAAGGAAGAGATTATGGAGGGTCCTAGTGGATAAAGACCATTTAGGTAAAGTGGATGCATAGTTATTTCTTGAAGGGGAATAGCTTATAGGGAATAGTTAATAAACTAAGATATTTATACTTCTTAAATGAGGTAATCCTTTAAAAAAATATTAGTTATAAAGTGGCTAATGAAGAAATAACCTCACTACAATAACAATAACAACAACAACAATATCCAATAAGAATATCACTAAGAAGCAAGGTCTAGGGAGGTCCAGAAGTCTGTAGGCTTACCCCTATCTAGTATAACCACAAGAAAATTTTTATTAAAAAATAGTTAGAAGAAAACAATAACCAAAATAAAAAGATGGATAAATGAGGGCCTATGGGATAACTACTTGAGAGGGATGGTATAATGGCTCCCTCGATATTCCCTAAATCCTAACCAAGCAGATCACTATAGATGGAAGAATTATGCTAGTAGAAAGTTCATTAACAAAGCTTGCAGGGATTGGATTACCTAAGACTAGATTAACCAAGCTAATATGAGACAGATGCCTTATGTAAATAACTTCTTTCCTAATGTGGCTAAGAAACAATCTTCGTACTTTGGATGCACTAACATTTATGAATCTATTTAGTACTTGACCTCTTTACAAGGATGGCTTGGAATCAATTACTCAATTATTCTTTGAATGTGAGTTTTCATAAGAGCGTGGAGTCACGCTAAGGATCCCTGCCTTTGATAATGCACCATTAACAAACTCTTGGAGATAATTCAGTTTTTAAAAGATGATAGACACAACACTAGGAATAATAATGTAGCATATATAAATAGTGCTTGACTATGTTTACAATTGTTGTGGATGGAAAGAAATGATAAATGCTTCAACAACAATGAGAGCTTGATGAAGATGGTAATAGGGAAACTTACCTACAAATAAGGAGTCTAAGTATTATAGTATTAGGCTAGAAAAAGCCTGAGGTATCTAGCACCATATAAGGGCAATAATTAAATAAACACTTAAATCTAAAATATAAACTATGATTGTCATGTATACTGAGACTAAAACTATCCAGAAGGAAGGGTGGAGTAACACACTTGGTATCTAAGCAAAGCAGAAGGAAGCTCTTAAAGTTGGGGAGAAAAGCCAAATATAGGTGCACAACCATAGGAACAAAATGATAAAACATAAAATGGTTGGTTAACAAACAAATGGCAAATATATGTTGAATTGAAAATTTCAGAAAAGGAGGAAGCTTAATACTTGTTTTGTAATGGTGTAGTATAGAATGCACTACTAGAAGTTCCATAAAGAATCTGGGAGTAACTTGAAGATCACCCCTCAAATAAGTGGATGGATAGTGGTAAGTTGAAACCAAGTCAAGAAGTGCAGATAGAGCACAAAACAAGGATAGCTTGAAACTTACAAGGCTAATACATGGTAGCAATAATGTGTTGATAAAGGAAAGGCAACAAAGTCATGTCATGGTAGTAATGCCTTGTCCATTCAAGAAGTAAAATAGAGTTAAAACTTTAAAAGTGCTAAAGATTATTTCGTATATTGGATTTTATTGTAAACTAATGCATTTATCAACTTCTAATGAATATTTATGTTTTAAAAAAAGATTTAATGATTGGCCCTAATTTCTTGGATTGGTATGAATTTTAAAGATACAATCTTATTTTTTTAAAGCAATATAACCCTTATCCTTAAGTTAATTGGTTAAAATCTCTTTATAATTAAAATCCTTATGAATGAATTAACATGTTCTGTGAATTCCCACAATGGATTTGGCTATAACCTAAAAGATTCATATGGTTATATCTCTAGGATTCAATAGAATTTTTATTATTTATGCTATGATTTATTCATATATATGAATTATTAATTCTTATATATGATATTTCAAATTTAATCAAAATGCCATCAAATTCTAATTAAATCATAAATATTAATTATAAATAATTCAAATGTCAACTTAGGTCTTTTATGAAATCAATAAATAAATCCAAAACAATAGTTTTAGGGTCCATTCCATCTAAATCTATCCCAATTAAGTTCATACTAAGATAAAGAAATCCAACAACATCTAGAAAGAAAAAAAGATTACAAAATCATTCTTATAGGTCTTGAAATCTTGATGTTTTTTAGTTGAATCTTGATGAAATCCCTCTCATTCTTTTAAAGTTTCTTCTTTCTTTTCCCAATATTCTTTAATTTGTCTGCTTGTGAATTCTCTCTATTCTCATCTCGCTTATTTCCCCAAAATCTTCAAAGATTATTGTCTAAAACAGGTTAGTCTCATGTTCTTCATACTTGTAGAAAATCCTAATTTACATAAAAATTACTTCCAATATAGATATCCAACATTGACTTGTGTTAGCTTTATGATGGTTTAGTATCTCTTCAATCTTTCATCCAAGGGTTTATATTAAGAACACGTGTTTATGTTTAGGCCATATTTTTATGTAGCAAATTCCTTAAGAAACATAATGGACTAGTAACTTACACAAGAAAGAACACAATGCCATATTTGACCTATTTTTTTAATATAGATCTATGTTCAACATGTGTTCATATAAAATTCATGTCAAAACTTCTCTAATTTAGCTCTAATTTGTTTAAGTTCACTCCTTCTTCATTAGGGAGCTAAACTAAGGCTGTGTTTGACATGTTTTCTAAATATGGGTCCATGTTTAACTTGTGTTCATCTAAATTCATGTCAAAAACTTAGCTCCACTTATTCGAATTCATTTCTTCTTCATTGAAAAGTTAAACAAGGCCTATAAATAAAATATAGGTCACACTAAGTATCAAATCCTATACAAATCATCCAAAAATAAGAAAATTTCTTTCAAAATCATGCTAACATAACCTAATTAGCACCTACCACATACAAATTCGCTATAGACATTTTTTTCCAAATTCTTGACATGTTGGTAAACCAATGTCTCTAGAAACACGACACTGATCAACCACAACTACACATTGCTTGGACAATGTCTCTTAAAACACATTTCCAATTATTTTTCAAGTTATTTATAGAAGAAACCACAATTCTTTAACCAAAACTTGATCTGAAAGCATTTCAAAAGTTTCTCAAAAAGTATTCTAAAGATTAAGAGGGTTTTCTTTGAAGTAACAACTTTAATTCCTCTTAATAGATGGAAAGGTTTATTGATTAAGTATAAACCATGATATGCCTATATATGAAGAATCCCTAAAGCAATAAAATAACTAAGTAAGAGGAAGAATAAAGATTAGAAATAAATTTCTAGACTTGTTATACCTTGATCTTCCTTAATCTTATTCTTCTTGAATTGAATATTTTTGGTCTCCGTAAATTATTTCTTGGCTTCAATTTGTGTTAATTTCTTTTAAGACATTAAGGAAAAAATCATTTGTAGTATCTATGTTTTTTTATCATCAGGACATGAATTTTAACCTCCCTAGGTCTTGTAACTTTTTTTAACATAAGGGTGTTAAAATAGTTATTCTACATGGTGAAATCGAAGAACAAATCTTTGTGTAGAAACTTAAGGTTTCATTGTTGAGGGGAAAGAAGATCCTGTATGAATGATAAAGAAGTCTCCTATATGAATGATAAAGAAGTCTTTGTACACGTTAAAACAATCATCCATACAACACTTTAGCTCATCTATGATTGGTTATAACTAGTCCTATAGTAAGTACAATAATGGCATTCATTACTAGAGATTCCATGATGGGTTATACACTTATTTACTATTATATGTTGATGAAATACATATTGTTGTTAATGTCTAAAGTTAACATATTGAAATTATTGTCAAGTGGTGAGTTTGAAATTAATTCAATTGGTAACATTATATAAGCTATAATAAGCACATTTCTTGATATTTCACATATTATTAGTATATGTGTGTGTGTGTGTGTCCATTGTTAGAAAAGAGTGTTGGTAGGTTATGAAATAGATTTTGGGATATTTTAGAGATCGTACAAATGCATGTTTAGAGTTTAGCAAAAAATAAAAAGGATTAGTTAGTTATTTTAATTTAGATTATCCATGTTGTTGAAGTAAGTTGGAAAATAACTTATAGACTATACTTATGTTGTCTACCATAAAGGTTGAATATATGAATGTAGTGGAAGTTTTAAAAAAATAATTAAAGCGTTATATACTTGACTAAAGATTAAATATTTCTCATTAAAATCAAGTGTTATTTTCGTTGATATGTTAAAAAGAATAGTAATTGAATTTTAATTGAAATTTTGAGTGTTGATTCAAGTCTTAAATGATCTGGAGTTATGCGGTGATGGAGAGAGTTTGTTATATTAGCATAATTTGTTATAACCGAAGGAAAGTTTGTTATGGCTGTTATGATTTCTATTTCTCAAATAAGGTTCCAAGAAGCTTGTAATATAAAATCAATCATTGTATTCTTTTTTACGTAACAGAGTAATAAAAGTATCTAGAACTCTTTCTTCCGTATACATCACAATACATTCAAAGTTATGCTTGTTCACATGGTATTAGAGTTATATCCTTACTTCTTGTAAGCTTTTTATTCCAGCTTTAGTTGATTTCATCTTTCTTTTTCTTATTGTTCTTCTTCCTCATGTTTATGATCCTTACTTGATACTTTGTTCTTGTTGTTCACTTTACTAGAAATACACAACCATTCATCCATCTTCTTGAATCGTATTCTTATTTACCAAACACTTTTTTTTACTCATAGCTTCTATTCCTGTTGGTTCCTCAATTTCTACTCCAATACATATTGACCAAAATGACCCTTATTTCTTCATGCCTCTGGTCATCCTGGAATGCTTTTAGTTTCTATAGTTTTTGATGGCTCTGGTTATGGTGCATGGAAAAAGCTATGATGATGGCTTTGTCAGCTAAGAATAAGATCGATTTTATGGATGGCTTTTGTCCTAAACCAGATTATTTTTCACCATTGCTGAAACACTGGTTACGGTGCAACAATATGGTTTCTACTTGGCTTCTAAATGTTTTAACTAAAGACGTTGGTGATAGTGTTCATTAATGTAATACTGCCAGGGACATGTGGCTTAAACTTGAACATCCATTTAGACAGTCCAATAGGACGCTTCTTTATCAGTTGAATAACGAATAAAGTGGCATTTTTCAAAGTACAAGTGACATTCCTAGTTATTATACCAAACTAAAAAGAATTTGGGATGAGTTAGATTTGTTGAACATTTATCCTGTGTGCACTTCTGCTTCTATACATTCGAGGACCAAATTTGTTAAGGATTAAAGATTGATTCAATTCTTGATAGGACTTAATAGCAATTACAAAGACATTCGAGGAAGTATTCTTATGATAAAACCATTACCATCTATCTCAGAAGCTTATGGGTTACTTTTGCAGGATGAATGACAGAAAGGCATTAGTCCAGTTACTCCATTTGCATCAGATTCAACTACTTTCATGTTGGTCAATATGGATATCTTGTGGAACATCTGACCAATATCCTAAATCTGACAAGAATGAATAGAAGGAGGTTCTATGGTGTGTAGGTATTGCAAGAATCCTGGCCACTTGATTGAGCAATGCTATAGACTATAAAATAAAGAGAAAGGGAAATGAATAGTAGCCTGCGTTCCATCTCCTCAATACGATGTTGGAATGAATTTTTCTTATGATGCTTCTGCACAATTTTCTTTATCTCAACAACCAAACCTAGAGCTACAACATGTATCAGCTCATAATTTCTCACCAGAGCAGCTCAATCACATCTTGGCTCTCTTTCGTAAGATGCGGGTTCAGAACAAAAGACCAATTGCGGCTTCTTCTAACTTTATAGGTACCTTAGCTTATATATCCACAAATTTATTTCTACATGTCTTTGTGCCAAATGTTTAGCAGCTGTTGGTCATTCCTAGACCATAGACACTAGTGCTAGTAATCATATGTGTCATGATCAAAAATATTTAACTAACAAACACAAATTACATCCACCTCTTCTTATTACACTTCCAAATGGACTTACCATTTCTATTTTTCAAGCTGGAAATTTTCCTATTTTACCTACTGTAACACCCAGGATCACCCGTTTACAGATATTGTCCACTTTGAGCCTTGGCCCAACCAAGCTCTCATAGTTTTGCTTTTCCTGAGGTCTTCCCAAGAGGTCACCCATCCTAGAACTACTCTCTCCTAAGCACATTTAACCTCAGAGTTTCGATGGGATCCGGTGCATTAGGTCATGAAAAATGCGCATGTAAGGAAGAGGTATCCATACCCTTATAAGGCGTACTTCGTTCCCCTCTCCAACCGATGCGGGATCTCACACTCTCCACCCTCCTTAAGACCCTGCCCTCTTTGGGGCCTAGCCTAGCTGGCACAACGGTTCAGGTACTGACTTTGATACCACTTTTATAACATCCCAGATCACCCGTTTACAAATATTGTCCGCTTTGGGCCTTAGCTCGGCCAAACCTTCTTTTCTCGAGGTCACCCATCCTAGAACTACTCTCACCCAAGCACGTTTAATCTTAGAGTTCTGATGGGATCCGAAGAGGGGAACGAAGTACGCCTTATAAGGGTATAGATACCTCTTCCTTACAGACGCATTTTCCATGGCCTAATGCACCGAATCCCACCAGAACTCCGAGGTTAAACAAGCTTGGGTGAGAGTAGTTCTATAATGAGTGACCTCCTAGGAAGCCCTCGAAAAAAGCAAAACCATGAAGGCTTGGCTGGGCCAAGGCCCAAAGTAGATAATATCTGTAAGCGGGTGATTTGGGGTGTTACAGAAGTGGTATCAGAGCTAGTACCCGAACCGTTGTACCAGCCAGGCTGGGCCCTAAGGGGGTGGAGAGTATGAAATCCCACATCGGTTGGAGAGGGGAACGAAATACACCTTATAAGGGTATGAATACCTCTTCCTTACAGACGCGTTTTTCATTTCCTAATGCACCGGATCCCATCAGAACTCCGTGGTTAAACGTGCTTGGGTAAGAATAGTTCTAGGGTCAGTGACCTCCTGGGAAGGCCTCGGGAAAAGCAAAACCGTGAGGGCTTAGCTAGGCCAAGGCTCAAAGCAGACAATATCTATAAGCGAGCGATCTGGGATGTTACACCTACCCTTGTCTTTGAGAATGTTTTGTATGTGCCTCGATTTCAATACAATCTATTGCATGATACATTTCTTATGAAGAATTCATTTCTTACAATTCTGTTTCTTTAGAAACATGGCATCATAGTTTGGGACATCTTTCTTTCAATAAGCTCAAATGTATGCCTCTGTTGCAAAGTAATAAACATAAACTTTCTTCTTTGCCTTGTGATGTATGTTCTAAAGCAAGATAGCATAAACTTCCTTTCCCAGAAGTCATATTCTTAGTTCCAGAATTTTTGAATTAATTCATGTTGATTTGTGGGGTGCGTATGCCATTCTTACTCATGATGGCTTCTCTTATTTTCTTACCATTATGAATGATTACAGTAGGGGTACATGGACTCATTTAATGAGTAATAAAGGTGATGCTTTTGATTTGATAATTTCATTTGTGAATATGGTGGAATGGCAGTTTAATACTATGGTGAAAATCTTGAGATCTGATAACGCTTTTGAATTAGGAAAGAGTAAAGATGTTACGGCTTTCTTTACCACCAAAGGGATTATACATCAAACAAGTTGTGTTGATACCCCCTTAGCAGAACAATGTCGTTAAAAGGAAACATAAACACCTTTTAGAAACCTCTAGAGCTCTTTTGTTTCATTCACGTGTTCCTATTAAATTATGGAGGGAAGGTGTTTTGATAGCCACTTATCTTATTTATCAATTAAGTTCCAAAATCTTGCAAGGGAAAACTCCCTTTGAGCTTTTATATGGTTCGTTACCTCTTTATTCTCATCATAAGGTGTTTGGCTGTATTTGCCATGCTTCAACTCTTAAAAGAGATAAAGATAAATTTCAAGGAAGAGCTTCTCCTTGTGTTTTCTTGGGTTACCCATTTAGAAAGAAGGCTTACAAATTATTTAACCTAGACACCAAACAAATTTTTATTTCCAGAGATGTCTTCCATGAGAATATGCTTCCTTTTCTTTCCCAACCTTACTATTTTTCTACCATTTTTCTTTCCCAAAAACACATTTGTTGAATTTGATTTTGATATTTCTGTTGTACCTAATCCTCTTACACATCCTTCACCTTCTCCTTATTTTTCACCTTCTGTTGATTCAATTGTTCCTTGACACTCTACTAGAACTCATATTCCACCCTCATATCTCAAGGACTATGTTTGCGACACTTTTATTTTTTTCTTCTACTACCAACAGTAATTTTACTCACTTCCTATTGTCAACCTTAATCTACTCTTTGTTTTTTAGGTCTTTCTTCTTCCAACCAACAGTTACTTGATATTATTGATGTTTTATTTGAACCATACAGTTATAAAGAAGTCGTCCATCATCCTGCCTAGCAAGACTCTATTAATAAGGAATTTCAAGCTCTTAACGACAATCATACTTGGGATATTGTTACTCTTCCTCCTGGCAAGACACTGATCAGTTCTAAATGGGTTACAAAGTGAAGTATCATATTGATGATTCTGTTGAAAGATGCAAATCCAAATTATTTATTAGAGGTTGTACTCAAAAGGCAGGTATTGACTACACTGAAACTTTCTCTCCTATTGTAAAAATGACTACCATAAGGAGTTTAATTGCCACAACTGTCAAGAAACAATGGATGTTATATCAGTTAGATACATAAAATGCTTTTTTTATAGGGGTTTACAAGAGGAGATCTATATGAAGCCTACTGCTAGTTTTGTTGTTTCTTAGCCTAATCACGTTTGCAGGTTATATAAATCTTTATATAGTCTCAAGCAAGCTTCTTGGCAGTAGCATCTTAATTTTCTGACGCTTTGAAAATTTTTAGCTATACTTAATCCAAAAATGATTATTCCCTATTTTCCAAGCACATGGGATCATCTGTAGTTTTTGTGGCAATCTATGTTGATGACATTTTGATGATTGGTAATCATACTGAGGAAATGGCTCATTTAAAGTCCTATTTAGACCAACAATTTCAAATCAGAGATGTTGGTGCATTGCATTATTTACTGGGTCTTGAGATTATTCAAAAGCCTCAGGGCCTTATTATGACACAATGCAAATATGCTCTTGATTTATTAAAGGAATTCGGTTGTTTAGATATTTCTTCTATCACCAATCCTCTTGATCCTACTGTCAAGCTTCAACAATGTATAGGTCCTACGTTTTCCGATTCTAGCCTCTACAAGAAATTTGTTGGCAAGCTTAACTATCTCACCCATACCAGTCCTGATCTCTCCTTTGCAGTATAACAATTGAGTCAATTTATGGATGATCCTTACGTTTCTCATTATCATACTGCCTTGCATGTCCTTAAATACATTAGGAGAAATCTCACCCAAGGCCTTCTCTTCAACAACAATCTTTCATTTTCTTTGCAGGCTTTTTGTGACTCTGATTAGGTGGCTTGTCTATGCAATAGAAGGTCATTAAGTGGTTATTATATTTCCTTAGGTGGCAGCCCAATATCTTGGAAATCCAAGAAACAAGTTACGGTTGCTTTGTCTTTAGTTAAGGCCAAATAGCAATCTATGTGTCAAGTTATTGCAGAATTAGCTTGGTTAGCTAGGTTACTTTATGAACTTACTGTTCTTGATTTACTTCCTATCCAAGTAAAATGCAATAGTCAAGCTGCCATTTATATTGCTAAGAACCTAGTTTTTCATTAAAGGACTAAACACATCGAGTTAGACTGTCATTTTGTCCAAGAAAAAATGTAAGAAGGGCTCATTTCCTTTACTTATTTAAACATATAAAATCAGTTAGTTGGTTTGTTTACCAAGTCCCTTCTTAACAAGCAGCATCATCACCTCCTTAGCAAGTTGGGGGTGTCTTCTTCTTCCCACCCTCCAACTTGAGGGGGGTGTTGGAGAGAGTTTGTTATGTTGGCATAATTTGTTATAACAGAAGGAAAGTTTGTTATGGTTGTTATGATTTTTGTTTCTCAAATAAAGCTCCAGGAAGTTTGTAATATAAAATCAGTCATTGTATTCTTTTGTACATAACAAAGTAATAAAAGTATCCAAAACTCTTTCTTGCGTATATATCACAATACACTCAAGTTATGCTTGTTCAAATGCAGAAAAGTAATTCTTAAGGGACTGCTAAGAAACGAGTGCTGGTGGTCCAAAGATTCTGATGGTGGTGGGATAGCCTCAGTCTGTCTTGTCTGTCCATACTTGAGTAATTTCCAAGCAAGAAGTAAAATGTCAGCCTCCATAATTAATTGATGTAAAGGAAGTCATTTTCTCAAACTACTTGCTACGAATAGGAATTAATGCCTCACTCAAAGCTTATGCTATTTCAAGTTTAAATTGTCCATTTGTCAATAATTTCCCTAATGTAATTATTATATAAATAAATAGTAAATGAGGATGATTATGGTGGAATACATATATACATATTGTTATTCAGAGATGCATTCATCAACAATCACAAAACCAAGAACTACATTCTATTTAGAGCATTTACAACACAATAAGATTAAAATACCTCCAATGCTTGGCATAGAGTTTTGGTGCATTTTTTCCATCTTGAACACCACAACCTATCAAAATCAATAACACCTTTTACAAGAGAGGAAGCTAATAGTAGAAGACCCAATATTCTTTTTTCACACACACACACACTATATGCACACAGTTCTACCATATGTTATATCTTGTAACATATTATACCCTAAGGGGTAGAAAAAGGATAATTATATCATTTCAAGGATGTTATGAGCTATAGTTTAATGGGCCAACATATGGTTATTAAGGTATTATCATATGCCTCAAGTACAATTAATAAATTATTAACCATCCTATTATAGTTATTAAACATACATTAAGCAATTCAATTAATGGTCTTGTATATGGAATTAATGTTGTGATTATATTAGTCCACTTATTTCTAACATTCTCCCACTTGGACAATATAATCAAACCACCATACCAATCTCCATCATCCAAAAGCACTCAAATAAATCATATGCAATATTATATTGACAGGATATATATACTACATATGATTTGGCCCTCGAGATATTCAAATACCACAATAACCATTAAAACAGCATGCATGCAGTACAACAACTGAGACTTTGCATTTGTCTCCTTTTGTACCTAACATTTTGTCAAACTACATATATTCATCAATATATATATGTCAATATTAACATGAAGTGATTGCAAACATTATTATGCATGTTTCATATATAAAAGTCATAAGCAATTCGTACAAAGTACCTCAATACAAAACAGAAAACTCCCACTAATCTTATCAAACTAGGCTCCTAACAATCCCATAGGGAGATGTGTTCTGCAAACACATATATAGGTAAGCCTTTTGTAAGTGGATCTACTAACATGCTAGTTGTAGGCATATACTCAACAGTAATGAGGGATTTAGCAACTTTCTCTTTAAAAAAAATAGTACTTTATATCAATATGCTTTGAGCATGAAGTACTTCTATTGTTTGTAGAGAAAGCTAAAGTTGCAGAGTTATCACAATACAATTTCAGCGGACTCGAAATAGATTCTACAATACCTAATGCTGAAATAAAATTTCGCAACCATATGGCTTGACAAGCTACCTCATAGCACGCCATATACTTTGCCTCCATGATAGAGGATGTTATGAGTGACTATTTCACACTTTTCCACGATACAGCTCCTCCAGCTGTTATAAAGATGTAGCCTGAAGTGGATTTTTTATCATCCACACATCCTGCATAAACAGTGTCACCGAACCCAACTATATCAAGAGTGTCAATTCGTCGATAAGTTAATATATGATCTTTGCTACCCTAAAGATACCTCATGACTTTCTTAACCACTTTCTAATGGCTAAGACTAGGATCACTTAAGTACCTTCTCAACATGCCTATAATAAAAGAAATATCAGGGCGTGTGCATACTTAAGCATACATCAAATTGCCTACAAGTGATGCATAAGGAATGACTTTCATTTCATCTCTCTCTTTATCATTTTGTGGATATTGGGCCTTTGAGAACTTATCACCCTTCACTATTGGTGCCTTTCTAGGAGAACAAGAATGCATCTTGAATCTTTTCAAAATCTGATCAATGTAAGTCTTTTAAGACAATCAAAGAATTCTATTAGCTCTATCTCGGAGAATCTGAATTCCAAGTACATAAGAGGCCTCACCAAGATCTTTCATATCAAAATGACTAAATAACAGTTGTTTTATCTCAAATAATATATCAGTATCGTTAGAAGCAAGCAGAATGTCATCAACATACAGTACCAAAAAAATGAAAATGCGCCCACTAAACTTCACATATATACATTGATCAACTACATTCTCCTTGAAGTCATTTGCAATGACAACCATATCAAACTTGAGATACCACTGTCTTGATGCTTGTTTTAACCCATAGATAGACTTCTTGAGCTTGCAAACCATGTGTTCTTTATTAGTCATCTTGAAACCAACTGGTTAAGTCATATAAACATCTTCATACAAATCTCCATTCAAGAAGACGGTCCTCACATCCATTTGATTGAGTTCCAAATCAAAATGAACAGTTATAGCCATGATGATTCGTAGTGAATCTTTGGTAGAAACTGGTGAGAATGTTTCTTTGAAATCAATGCCTTCTCTCTGGCAATAGCCTTTAGCCACAAGTCTAGCCTTATACGTTTCTACTTGACCACTTGAGTCATGTTTGAATTTGTAAACTCACTTGCACCTAATGGGTTTGCAACCTTTAGGTAGTTCAACCAACTCTTAAACTCCATTTTGTGACATAAAACTTAACTCATCTTCCATTGCATTCATCCATAATGCAGAATGAGGACTATTCATGGCTTCTTAAAAACTGACTAGTTCAGTATTATCTCCTACATTGAACTCATGTTTTTGCAAATAGATAATATAATCATCAGGAATGGCAGGCTTACGTGTTCATTATGATCTCCTGATAATAACTTCATCATCCTTAGTATCAATGACTTCATCCTGTGCTTGATTTTGAGGTTCATTATGAGATTCTATTGGAATTTGTTCAATCATAAGGTCATCAGTAGGAGCGAAAGCGACGGGTACAGGAATTAGAATGCGCTCTTTCCTGAATACAATTTCTCTTGACCTTTAACTTGAACCAAATTCATCTTCAAAATAGACAGCTCTATTTGATTCTATAATTCTAGTCGTGTGAGATGGGCAAAAGAATCTAGAACCCCTTGATCCAACAGCGTAGCCTACAAAGTAGCCACTAATAGTTTTCAGATCAAGCTTTTTGGATTATGGATTATAGGGACTCACTTCTCGTTTACATCCCCAAACATGAAAATGGTGCAAGTTTGGTTTCTTACTTGACCATAACCCATATGGAGTCTTTGAGACTAGCTTGCTCGGTACTTGATTCAAGATATAAGTAGTTGTCTTCAACGCTTCAACCCATAAAAATTCAGGCAAACTAGAAAGAATCAACATACACAACAACATTTCAAGAAGTGTACAGTTTCTTCTTTCAGCAATTCCATTCTGTTGAGGTGTTCTTGGAATTGTATAGTTTGCTTCAATACCATATTCTTGCAATTATCTAACAAAAGGCCCTAGATTCCTTTCACTCTCATCATAACACCCATAATACTCTCCACCTTTGTCAAATTAACTACCTTAATTTTCTTTCCCTTCTGAAGCTCAACATTTGTCTTGAAAATCTTATATGGCTCCAAAGATTTAGATTTTTCACGAATGAGCTCCACATGACTGTACCCGAAAAAAATCAATAAAAGTGATGAAGTATTTATAGCCACCTATTGCAGGTGGAATAAATGTTCCACATATATCAATATGAATCAACTCCAACAATTCTGAGCACCTGTCTATTTTGCATTTTCTAACCTTGGTAATCAACTTTCCTTTAATACAATCAACATAGGCAGTGAAATCTGAAAAATCAAGATCCTGAAGTACACCATCTTTTACCAACCTCTCCATTCTATCTCTAGAAATATAGCCTAAACGTTTGTGCCTTAACATAGAAGATCTCAAATCCAACCTTCTATGTTTGGAACCAACAGCAGTATTAATAGAAGAGGAAGAAGCAACAGTAATAATATCATTCAACTCAAGTTTGTATAAATTTTCAAATAAAATTTCATTTCCCACCGAAAGAGAGTCACGATATAAAGTCAATTTTTCAGTTTCGAAAAGAAGACTATAACCTAATCTATCCAAAAATGGATACATAAATCAAATTCCTCCTAATAGAGGGTAAATAAGCGACATCAAGTAACACCAAAAGATGTCATGCATTCAACTGTAGTCTAATTGTCCTAAAAAATTCAACTTTGACTTTGGTATCGTCTTCCATGTACATATGTTGCTCAGAACTAGTCGGTCTTCTTCGACTTGTCAGTTTCTGCAAGGAATTCATAACTTGAATTGTTGCTCTAGTATCTAACTACCAAGTATTTAAGGGCATATCAATAACATTGGACTCTAAACAAACCATCACAAGACAATTACCTTCCTTCTTTAAGTGAGCTTTGAGTTTTCAGCAATCAACTTTCTTGTGCCCACAATTTTGATAAAAGTTGCACTTCCCTTTGAAAAACTTATTCTTCTGACTAACAGAAGATGAGCCCACCTGTCCACTTCCTTTAGGACTAACAAACTTTTTCTTGAAAGGCTTTTGGTCACTTGAGCTATTAGAAGTGACCTTTCTCCTTTGAGAATTGTCGTGGTTTCATCATGGAGATGCGTCTTGCACTTCCCTTTTTCATGTCATCCTCTTCCTTGGTAAGAATAGCAATTATCTCCTCAACAATCCATTGCTCTTTCTGAGCATTATAACTTGATTTGATCGAATCAAATTTGGAAGGAAGAGTCCCCAGCACAAACCATACCATGTGATCCTCACCAAGGTCCATATCCATAGCCTTAATCTTATGGTAACAACTCATGAGCTTGTCGATGTGAGTCCTAATGTCACTTGCACCATCATAAATGGTATGTTGAAGCATGTTTAAATACTCATTCTTTGAGAACTTCATGTACTTCTTTTTAATGGCAGTGAGAAAATCCTTTGCACTATTAGCCTCGGGAAAAGAAAATCCTTTGCACTATCAGCCTCGGGAATACTATCGCGAATGAATTCATCCATGTGATACCTCATAATCATCAAACAATATCGGTTAGAGTATTCCCACTCCTCATAGGATTTCTTTTCCTTCTCAGTAGCATCATTAACAGGTTTAGGTGGTGCATCAATTCTCAAAGCCAAGTCCATTTGCATGATAGTCAAATTAATCATGAGAAATTCAACCCATTGCTTGCAATTTGTTCCATTCAACGTCAAGATAGCAAAGACTCTCGGATTGCTTAAAGTTGAATAAGAACCAAAAGCAATAACCATGATATGCATGTTAAAACAGAATCATGCAATTCGTGCTCTTTTTTTCAAAATTAATTATATCATTCATGCTAGAGTTCCTTAAACAAATATAGAACCCACTCATAGGTAAGAACAATTTATTAAATATTACAGCCAAATCATCAATATACCATCGAAAGGATAGAAAAATTGTGTTGTTCATAATATTTCAATAAAATTTCTTTACCATATTAAGCATCCTACTAAGTAGTAATTATCGACAGGATAATTAATTACTCATATGGATCTTAATGTTATTTTAGAGGAAAAAACAAAAAATTTTAAATATATATTAATATTTAAAAATTCCTCATTATAAATAGTTTTACATGCTCAAGTTTATGACAGGTAAAAACAAGCATTCATTATTATCAACAAATAATCATGCTTATGCCACAATAAGATTAAACAATTAGAATTATCAAATAAAAAATAATAATTAATCTTGTGCATAAACATATGGAAAAATAGAATAAAAAAGGAGCAAAATGATGAAAATTGGTACAAAACGAACCTTGCAAGTGCCCCCACGCGCACTGTACAATTTTTAAAAATTAAAAAAAAAATAAAAATTAGTCAGCAGGGTTGGGACGACTCCATTTGGGTTGTCCTTGACCTTGAGATGGGTCTGCGGGTCGACCCGCGAGTGCTTGGGTTTGACTCGCCTATAACTTCCTCTTTAAACTTCAGTTTCTAAATTTTTTAGGGGTTTTCTTCCATTTTTCATACTCTATAAATTTCTCATGTTTATTTAAGCCAAAAGTGCTCTAAAACTCGAAAATCTCTAACCCATTTCGGCCATTAA
>JAOQMN010000008.1:26663259-26674771 GCA_027563555.1 Erythroxylum raimondii | reverse complement strand
GACATAAAAACTATGGAAGTTACAGGAGTCCCTAGATAATTTACACGTTGAACTAAAGGGTGTATATCTATCACCACCTTTAGCATCCTCATATATGGTGCACCTACTCCATGGTTAAAAGGTGAAAGAGGGCTTAGATAAGGAGATCTTCTATCCCCTTATTTGTTTTTAATTTGTATGGCCAAATCACTATATACAATATTACACAAAGCTTAGATTTTAGGTACAAGAAGCACATCAAGGTGAAGCTATTCAATTTGACATTTGTCGATGATCTATTGTTGTTTTACAAGGTAGATGAAGTACTATGTTTCAATCTTAATGAAGTATGTCAACTAGTTCAGCAATATGTTAGGGATCGAGATCATTTTTCATAAAACTTCATAATGTGCTCTAAGGATGCTGAATCTCTTAAATAAGAGCTAGTAAACATTCTCAAATGAAAGCAACTAATCCCTCTTTTACTTGTCTAAGAGTTCCAACCACAACCTCAAGGAGTTTAGTTGATTAAAATAGTGTTGTGTAACGTCTACAATTATTGGATATCTCATCTAATTCTTCCAAAGGAGATATCTAAGGATATAGAAAAGACGTTGAAGAACTTTCTATGGAATGGGGATCCCTACAAAGCAACAGGGGCTAAAGTATCCTAGAAGGAATTATGTTGAACAAAGGAACAAGGTGGTTTATGACTAAACTCTATACACTTAACTAGTAAAGTCCTTATAGCCAAGAGGGTACAGAAACTTTGATAAGGAGAACTTGTGGGTGCAGTAGGTCCACTCTCAATATCTATAAGGACAAAACTTTTAGGTAGTAAAAGGTAGTCCCAACTCCTTATGAACCAAGCAAAGCATACTCAAAATTAGATAGGTATTAGATCTAGCTTTCAAATACATCATAGGAGATGGAAGAAACACTCCAATATAGTTTCATAATTTCATCCTAATTTATTCTACCTAAGGTCTATGCGAAAGCCAAGAGCTAAGGTTAGTGAATTAATAGCTAAACAATAATGATGTATCAGGCAAAGAGGGTTTGAGAAGCTAGCAAAAGCTATATACTAGGATACATGTTAAGAGTTAATACTGAAGATAGAGTTAGTTAGACTCTCTACAATTAAAGCAAATTCACTAACCTTTTAGCTAGAGTCTCTTCATACAGCCTAACGAAAATGTAGATTGACATAAGCTGATATGGTTTCCAAAAAACTGCCCCAAATATGCAATCATAGTTTGGTTAACCCTAAAAAAATAGAATACCTATAATGAACAGAGCCAAATGCTCCTCTCCTATTGATCCTTTACGGATACTATGTTCTGATGTGCAAGAAACAAGAGACCATTTATTCTTCGAATACTAATTCACAGCTAAATTATGGAGCAAGATCAACTCAGCATGTAAAGTTGAAGGAATAGGTAACACCTAGGTTTAGATGGTGAACCAACTTCCAAATAGAAAAAGGAAAAAAGGAGATACCCAACTCCCAAAGGTAGCCTTCTATGCAACCATAGGAAAGGTATGGCATGAAAGAAACATGAGTAGATTCAAAAGTGAACAAATGGAAGTCTCAAACTTTTAAAGGTTTACCTTAAGCAAGATTAAAGAGTATTTTATGCTATATAGGAACAAGCCTTCAGCTACTAGAGAAGTAGCTTAAGGATGAGGAATTCTCCAACATTAAATTGGAAACTTAGGGAATTACAATCCTTTTATTATAATATACTATAATGAGATGTGAAAGTTATTGCTAGTTAGGTACTTCCATTTGTATTTCTCACTTGTTTGATGAGATGGTTAAACTTGTCACTCCTTGTACTTTATTTAAGGCTTTGCTTTAATTTTGGAATGCAATTTTATTTTTTTAAAAAGCTCCTTTTGAAATCCTTATAATTGGGTTAGTCCAATGAAATTATTCTTTAATAAGTAGCCAAACGTTCATTTAAATATTTCTTCACTTTAACTTATGAGATCAATTATTTTCTTCATTAAAAAGAAACATAGCATGTGCTAGAAACATAATATATGCTAATTTCACTATTCCATCAGTATCTCATCTTTATGAAACTATGATTAGAAACAATTTATGAATAAAACATAAATGCAAATTGAATCTTATAATTGTGATCTCATCATAATTTCAATTCACAATAATTATTCAACGAAATTTATCATTAGTATTAAACATCAAATGTAATTAATAAAAATTCAAAAAGAAAAAGTGTGTTTATTAAATAAAATAACAATATCATGCAATAAATTACAACCAATCGATTGACTATAAGGGCATAAACTATCATACGCAATATTAACACCACATTATTGGGTACCTTTTTTTATTCATCGAGAACAAACTTTTATTTTTAGTGAATTTTGGGTAAAGTATAATAATAACAAATATCATACTATTAAAGATAGGCAACCTAGGAATTTGTAATATTTCTTACATAATTGGTGTTATTGACATTACTAAGACATTAATGGATTTAGGAGAAAGCATTAATGTAATGTCTTATGTTATATTAAAAAGATTAGGATTGGGTAAACTAGAACCTATTAGGAGAAATATATATTTGACTAATAATTCAATAAAAATTCCTAGAGGTATTAAGGAGAACATAATGGTAAGATTTGATAGATTCATATTACCTATATATTTTTATATTTTAAATATTAAAGAGGAAGAAAAAAAAATATCTAATCTTATATAGACCCTTTCTAACTATAACAAGTGAGATAATTTATGTTAGAAAAGGTGATTTGACACTAAAGGTTATAAATGAAATGATGACATAATACTTATGCCTAGTAGAAACTAAGGACAATATCATTATGCTAATATTGTGCCAAGTATCATCAAGGAAGAAGAAGTGAAAGACCTATGAAGAGTAAAAACAAAGGCAATAGTCAAGAAGAAGGAACATAAGAGAGATTCTGATCCTTTATATGGAATTCTTAATGAGCAAGAAAAGGGAGCAATATATTGCTCTAAAAACTAATCAAGTTTAATGATAAAGTCCAGTCAAAGGAATTATAAAGAGGTACTTATTAAGAGGCAACTACACTACTATTTAAATTTTCTTTAAGTTTATTTGGATTTATTTCTTTAGCATTAAAGACCAATAATTTTTATTAGCTATTTTCTTTTACATAAGTCTTAGATTAGATTGATAAATAAGTTTATATCCTATTTTATTTTTTTCTATTTGATCTATTTTGTATTTTGCTAATTTTGTTGTTACAAATGCAAGGGAAGGCACATTTGAGTTTAAAGAGAAGTTTTATGTGGAGAAGAAAGATTAAATAAACAAGTCAAAGGGATCTTAAAAATTAGGTATACATAGAAGTTATTTTCTCAAAAGGCTTAGGCCTTCCCCTAGTCCTAGACTGTGTCATTCTTATATGTTAGATAGTAAAATCCATGGTTAGAAAATAAGCTTGTGTCACTAATATGTCAATTAACCTAATTTTTATATACTATCTCACGATCTAGGACACGCCTATGCCTTAGGCTATGTCACCAATTCACTAAAGATAGTATGATCCATAGTTTAAAACACACCTTTGTTCTTCACTATGCTTCTGGAGATTGAAGACAATAGGATCCATAGCTTAGAGACATGACTATCTCTTTGGACGTGGATTTAGAAAGACCTTTCTAAGATAACTCATAGTCTAGAAATTTGCAACCTAGAATTATCTATAGCTTAAACCACGATTGTGTTACTAATATTAAAAAAAACCCTATCATGCAAGATGCCCACACTTTAACTTCCCTTTAGTTGTCTCTTTTATTCTCTCAAATCCTCCAAAAGTGCACTACACAAATTGAATCCCCAAGAAATTTTTACTAAAATTTTGATACTGTCACTCTAGTTTCACCAAGATTCATCAATTCTTTCTCATCCAAATCCATATTTTGGGAAATTAGGGTTTCAAACTTCAATTCTTAAGAATTTTGCAATTTTAAGCAATATTTCAATAAGTTCTGATTTTTCATACTCATCCACCTTTAAAAGATAAGTTGTCAACCAACCATTAGCAAGAGAAAGACAAAAAAAGTTGTTAAAGATGGTGATAAGAGCAAAGCAAGCAAACAAGTTAGGAGAGCTCATCTTAAAACAAATATCATGTACTAACATTTCTTAATAATGACCATCATGAACATAAGGCATATAGGATTAGTAGGGAAGGTTGGTAGAAATTAAGTTCTTTTAGGTAAAGAGGGGGCTAAGGTCCCTAAGGTTGAAAGGGTGGCACAAGAGATAGTAAAGTTAAAGCCAACAGTGCAACCCCACTAATAACTAATGCACCTTAGGAGGAAGAGATAATAGAGAAGCCTAGAAATATTAAGCCCTATCCATAATAGTTGCTTTGGGAAAGGAATGGTAGAATGGTTTACCATATAAAGACTCAGATGCATTATTAAAATTATACTGTACCTAGGTTATGCATGCAATCGGAAAGAATAGAGCAACAATTATTCCCTTACTCTGATATACCGAGCCATCTATAAAAGATGTGACATCATTAATGGAGGACATTAATGCTAACCTTATCCCTTATGACATATACATTTTTTAGGATTTTATTTTTCCTCTACATACCCTAACTACTTGTTTTGTTCTTTTTTTTTATTTTGTTATTTACATTCAATTCAATACATTATTTAGTTTAATTTACTATTAAGTTCCTTATGTGTTTGTTTCTAATTTTTTTTTATTTTTTATTAGGTTAAAAAAATTTAGATGACTATCACACTGTATAAAAATAATTGATGACAAATAGGGGCCAGAGAAGTTTCTCTTTCCTTTTACTTTTTGTTCTTTTTATATTTTGTTTAACACAAATTTTTTTTGATTCTTTATATTTTTTACATTAAGGAGAATTTATAAGTCAAGTGTTAGGAGGGAACTAATTACTTATAGAACCTATTTCGCTTATCAATTTTATTATATTTACTTTAAATAGAATAATTTGGGAAAGTTTTTAACTTTAACAAGATTAATTGAGATAGTTTCTTATAAGTTTGATTATTTTTATGATTTGATTTGTTTAGGTAAATACTTATAAGCATTAATGATTAAGTTAATTTTAATTTACTTCATTAATGGAAACTTGATTCACTTTATAACACTCTTTGTATTATTTTGACATACAATTGAGTTAGAAGAGAATTCTTTTTAATCATTTTAGTATCCCAATGAAACATATAAATAAATAAAAAGAAATTTGTAAATAAGTTAAAAAATGATGTTAGTAGTCATTTGAAACGGTGACATAATTAAGTATCCGAGAGTGTTCATGATAAGGTGTTCTTTCATATTAAAAGGTTAGGTGACTTTTCAAATTAGTCTCTAAATGCTCCGTGTTAATTTAAACCAATGTTTTGTTTTTCTATTAATAAGGTTTATCAAAATGTTTGAAAGTTGAAGAATCTTTCTCATGTATATTTAATTTATTCATTATGTTGAATTTTGTAGATTGAATGTTGAAGAACCTTTCTCTTGAATTGATTTATGAGTCGATATAAGTAGCTAAACATCTAGAAAATTAATGAACATTGCAAACAAATTCATGATGGATAATCTTAATTAATCTAATTGATTTTTGGATTTTTCTTGAATTTTTACCTATTTAAATTAAGAGTAATGTAATTGATTTGTTTGAGGATAAGTAAAACTTAAATGTGGGGATATTTGATGTACATTAACTATTCATATATTTTATTAAGTATTTTCTTGATTTTAATCTCATATTACCTTATTCTACTAAGTTGTATTATCTTTTCAGGTAATTATACAAATTATACATTGCAATGATATTATTTAAGAATTAAGGGCAATTAAGAAATATGAAGAAATTCACAATTCGTAGAGGAACAAGATTTAACCCACGCTCGTGTACTAACCTGTGCCTTAAAAGGATCAAGTGTAGTAAGTGACATAGTCTAAGCTATAGTTATGTAGAGGGACCTTGTACAAGTCATCAAGGAAACAAAACCCACAATTAAAGGAAAAGCAATACAATCCATATTTCAAAAATATGACCATGCTAGAAGTCGTTTCTATCATCCAAAGAACCCAATGGAGCCCACAATTTAGGACATAATCATGGGACAGACCGTACTAGAGGTAGTCTAAAAAATGTATATAGGGTGAAAACCCTAACTATTCAATGAGGTGGAGACTTTAATTTTCTTTTGAAGAAAATAATTATAAAAAGAATCTTTTCTCTCTAAAGGCTATAATTAGCCATTAGGAGTCTTCTCCAACCCTTGGGAAATTGACTTTAATATATTTTTTCACTAAGAATCAATATTTGAACATCATCTCAATAGATCAAGTTATTGACATATTTAAGGAGTGTATCTATATTTAGTTCTATTAGTTTCTCTATATTTTTCTTTTAATTCTATTATTTTGAATATATTTAGATGTAAAACACTTCTTTATATTTAATAAGAAAAACCATAGGGGATATTTTCATATGGCTTGATTTAATTTGAATTATAAAATTAGATATATTTTTTGAACTATTTTTGATGGTCTAAATGTTGATTTATTCATGTTAGCATATAAATATAATTTTAATTCACTTATAGATAACTCGAGAGAGCATACTTCTAAGTGGAATATGACTTAGATAGAGAGAGTTAAATAGGGTGCTCATGGGAGACCTGTGTGATCTTCCTAATATTAGGGTGAAACCTTTCATATGATTTCATAAATCATCATTCACTCAAAAGGGTATTATCATAAGTAGAGATACGGGTTAACCAAATGGAGATTAGATGGTTGTAGCTTAAGAGAGTGTAATTTTAGTGTCTAAGAAGCTCTACTAGTCTAAAGAATATATTCATTCTAGGAAGTGTTTATAATGGAAGTAATCATATAGACATAGTTATATGATTTAATTCTCTTTTGATTAATTATCTTAAAATTATTTTCCTAAGTTATTTTTTATATCAATATTAGGTTTAGTTTTTGATAGAGAGGGTTAAATGGGGTGCTCATGGGAGACCTATGTGATCTTCCTAGTGTTAAGGTGAAATCTTTCATATGATTTCATAAATCATCATTCACTCAAAGGAGTATTATCATAAGTAGAGATATGGGTTAACAAAATGGAGAGGAAATGGATATAGTGTAAGGAGTGTAATTTCAGTGTCTAAGAAGTTCTAATAGTTTAAATTCATTCTAAGTTAATTAAATCATGAAGCCAAAAGTGTTTATAGTGGAAGTACTTATATAAACATAGTTATATGATTTCATTCTCTTTTGATTAATTTTCTTAATAGTTATTTCCTCAACTATTTTTGATATCAATATTAGGTTGAGTTTTATTTTATGTTCTGTTATTATAAAAAACTATAAAAACCGTTGCTTTATTTATTAGTCTTAGACTAGTTAATATTGTTAAGTTTTTTTTATCCACATCGCTTCCTCATGAGATTGATACCCTACTTATTATTATACTACTTACTAATAATACGTACACTTAACTAAGTTTATGAGTGATAGGGAAAACTTTGGTGGCATTAATAATATATGAACTACAAACTTACTAGAGGCTTAGTAAATATATCTACAAATTGAGCTAAGGAAGGAGAACATAAAGGTTAGGAAAAGCTTTTCTTTAGTTATTAGCGAACTAGATCGAAATCAAAGGCTAAGTGTTTTGTCCTTCATGAAGCACTAGATTAGAAGATATATAGCTAGTATCCCTTTTTTCATAATGAGTGGAATAAACAACTACATTGGAATACCAAAATATTACAACATGTAGGACAATTACCGTAATTTACTAACACGTGTCCATACTTCTATACTCAGCCTCAGATCTAGAAAATAATGGAATATTTTTGGTCTTCTAAGAGATCAAAGTGCCTCCCAAATAGAAATAAAACCTTAATAAAGATCTTTTTATATTCTTAAAAGGAACTAGAAGAAACTAGTTGTAAATAATTATCAACTAAAGAAAATAAACCTTTAGTAGTAATAGATTTAAGATACCTTAGCACATATAAAATAGCGTTCCAATATGGCATTCTAGGATGCGACATAAATTGATTGAGGTGTTGAATTCGATAACTGATATAGGGCTAAGTAATATTTAGATACAATATTCCCAGTGCCATTTATGCTCAAGAAATTATTCTTCATCATCTACATTGAGCTACAAACCTTTAGATAAAGGAAATATGGTACATTTATCCTCCCATATGTCTCCATTAATTAAAACATCATGTATTAACTTTTTTTTCTAAGAAAAGTGCCCTGATCTAGCTTTGAAATTTTAAGACCAAGAAAATACTTTGCATACCCTAAATCCTTTATAGTAAACCTATGATGCAAGGTTTACTTTACTATTTCTATCTCTTGTTCATTGTTTTCATACACCACCATGTTATCAAGACATATTAAAAGGGTGAGATCTAATGTACAAATAATAATCATGTAACACCCTAATACCCCCTAGGAGGATATACAGATGCCACACAAAACAAACCTAAAACATACCAAGATATTCCAGAATCCTAGATAATAAGGCAATATACTTTACATTTCATAAGTTGTTGAATTATAAACAGAACAAAATATACACATTGTATTTATCAAATACATGCCTTAAATACAAAACCATCCTGTATTATAGTTATTATAAACCATTTATACAAAATACAAATATGTCTCATAATATTGAATACAACTCAAAAACAAACTTAAATATTACATCTTCCAAAACATAACATGTCCTTCTTTGGCCACTGTGGTTATCCCAGCCTTAATCCCTTCTATCGAGACCTACATAGAGGAAAAACTACTGTACTAAGTATATAGCTTAGTAGGGAATAACTAAACAAGATACAAGATGATGATTGCTTTCAACAATCATCTATCATTTACATGCGCTAAATGATATCATATCACAAGCAATCTTTAATTATCCACATTATAGAATAATCCGATTATTAATTTCATCATAACATAACAGAACACAACTGTATCATAACAGAACATTATTATACTAGAATAGAACATAATTGTAGAATAACAGGAAATAATGCATCATAATAGAACAAATATCAAAACACATATAGAATTGCCTGTTAATCCTTTTTTAGAAGTGGGTAACGAGAATAGAACAAAAGATACCTATGATTGGTGTTAACAGAAACAAAAGTGACTTAGGTCTCTGAAACAGAAGACACTGTAGTGTCTAAGAACAGAAGACGTCGTAGTTTCTAGGTACAGAAGCAATCTAGACATGTCTATTTCCCACAACTAGGACTTGGCAGGTTTAAAACAAAACATATCACATTTCAGAATCACATAACAGAGAAATAATGCATAACGCATGAGTTTATTTCCTTATGCTCAAATTGAATACATTCAATCATATCCGAACAAATTCATACAAATTCAATATGCCTTATGAATTTAAGCATTTGCATCAATACATCAATGATAGCATTAAGTAATTACAAATTATGTATGTCCACACAAATTCCTAATTCTCAAACATTCATATCCAATTTACATTCTTATATCCTTTAGATCACGGTTGTGTTCATAAGAACACCTTCTTCCCTTGAACAGCTCATAAATTCCAAAATTAGATACACTGGTATCAAATAATCTATTCCTTAAGTTATCACCTCAATTAACAATCCAAAAATTATTCAACCTTTAACTAATTAATCCAACATCAAACTAGGTTCATTTTAAGCCCTAATCAAGTCCAAATGAACCTAAGTAAAGTAACATATCCTTAGTTGCTTCAAATATCACACAAAACTGAGAGCTTATGTAGCTCCCACGATCGTGGGATAGGTAATTCGAAGGTTCATTGTCCAATTTCCATCAATTTTCCAGATTCTTACGTCTTTATACCAAATTCAGAACACCTTCATCATAGTCCATTAATTACACCTCAATTATACCTTAATTATACTTCAATTCCTCATCAATTTCATGTCCAATTCCAATTCAAAATCATTCATTTGGCAGCTCACAAACCATTGTCTTCCATGCTTCAAAAATCGAAACAGAATCTATCAAACAAGCTTCATTTTCTAGAACTCATTATAACATCAGCACAACACATATTCTACCCCATTTCAATCATCATAGAATTTGTATTACTACATGCTATCAAGTTTAGAATTCCACTTACATGTTTAACTCAAATTCTTACTTCAATGAACAAGCCAATCTAGCCTTCCAAGTAAACAAACATAATTCTAAGATCAGGGTGAAATTAAGATGATCTTAGCACTAAGAAGACAACAACATAGAAGATAGCAAGATCTAACTTCCTTAATGCAGTATTTTGATGTGATAATTCAGAAGAAAAAACTCAAACAAAACATATGGATGTAAGATAAGAATAGGTTTTCGATGGTGAGAGATGAAGAAAGAAGAGAAAACACAGCATAAACATGTTCTGCACAAGCTTAGTTCAATTACGTGCAAGATGTCTCTTCCTTCTATTGACATTTGTCACTAAGCATGTATCCCATTTGTCTACTCCATAAGCAGCCAAATGTCACCATTAGGCTAGCTGTTTGTTACTTACTTATTGCTGCCACTTGTCAATTAATTAGTTATGTCATTTGTCACTTAATTTTTCATATCAAATGTCACTAATTCATAGGCTTAGTCATCCTAATTTTCTATGTGTCAACTTGTCTAATCACTTGATATTTTTCCTAGTCCAAATGTGCATTTTAATTCATCAATTTTTCCCTAATTGTAACAAATAAATTCAAAGTTACTAATTATAATCCATCAAACCAAAATTCAAGACATAAGCAATATAATCAAATCATAATCATTAACTCCTATCACATATACTTTTATGGACATGAAACATTCCTACTAAGGTGTAATTTGTCACTCACCTTTTTAGAAAAATGTTTCCTAAAGATGCCCCAAAAATCATTTTCTCACACAAAATGACTCTCTAAAATTCACTCTCAAACTCACCACACATCTTATGCATGTTTGATGTGGATATGTATCTTAAAAGAGGAGGAAGGGAGGGTCTTTTATAGACCCTCCACCATATGACAGCTTGCATAACAAGCTGTTATGTAGCAACTAACAACTTACATGCAAGCTGTTAAATGCAAATTTTTTGTCAACTTGCTATTTTTTAAAAAGATAAATCTAGAATGGTAGTACCATGTATGTCGGTACTACCTTACAATTCTCTCCTTACCCATTACATGGTATTTACTATCATTTATGCAAATAATTGACATAATTCAAACTTTCCCTTGGGTAGAACTTTTGTCATCATATCTGATCCATTCTCATCCATATGAATCTTCTCAAGTTGTAATAGCATCTTTTCTAACACCTCTTTGATCCAGTGATTTCTCACATTAATATGCTTTGATCTTGAATGGAATGAGGAATTTTTCCTAAAGTGAATAGCACTCTGACTGTCGCAAAATAGTTGATATCTATCATGCTGAAAACTAAGTTATTCTAAGAACTTCTTC
>JAOQMN010000008.1:26386528-26396854 GCA_027563555.1 Erythroxylum raimondii | reverse complement strand
ATAGGCTTATATTTAGAAGTTGACAAGAGAGAGAGAGTGAGGCGGTCAAAAAGAGGAAGAAAGCTGAGGGAGGGAAAAGTGGAGGGCAAAAACACACGCACAGAGAGGGAGAGCATTTGATCCACGTCAGTCTTTGTTGTCACGATAAAACATGAACAAAACATTACAGCGTGGATTTCCAAGGCTCGCCCTTTGATTGCTCTTCTTCGTGTTTATATCAACACATGCAAAGGAAAGGAAAGCAAAGCAAAGCAAGAGCTATCACTCGGATCCTCTTTTTATGTCATTCTTCGCTCTGCTTTATTGCTACCCCATTTTGCATAACTATACCTATACGCATTCGTCTCTTCTCTGCACCAATTAACTGTTTTCAGTTTCACTTTCCATGTCCAATGACCATCTCACTATAATGAAGAGAGAGAGAGAGAGAGAGAATGGCTGCTTTGCCTTTCTGTTCTGATTAGCTTTGCTTTATTCGTTACTGCGAGGCTGTCTTGGTCATTAATAAAGCAAATAATCAATTCCTTTCTCTTCTTTTTTTATATTTATGAGACCACACACGAAAGCCCTGCTCGGTTGGTTTGTTAATTGTAATCATCAGCTTTGGTAGATTTGCATTTCAGGAACCCTTTTGTTTCATGATTTCTTTGTGAGAGAAAGCGACAGATATGTGAAAAAAGAAACAAAGAGGGCTTCAACAAATTGAAAACAATAGTTCAAAAGGGTTTCCCTTCTTTTGACCAGAAAGTTTTCAATTCTCATAATTTTTTGTAACGAAATTTCTAGAAAACACTCCCGCTTAGGTTTGGTCGAAAATGGAATTGCATGGTTTTGAGGGGAAATGAGACTGTTGGTGTTTTCTTAGATTGTTGTCACTGATTACTTCAAACTTTTCTCTCCCACCCAATTCACTGCAAGGACATGAAGAATCACGCACATGCATGTATATAAATAAGTGCGTCGACATTTCTACATCATTACGATATCATTTAAAAATGTACGCTAGTGAAGCGTCAAGCATGGTAATAAGATTTCTTGGGGAGGGGAGTGAAGGCTCTGAAAGGAAGTACATTCCCATACGGATAACCCACCCCTCTACAGTGTGCATGTGAGACAACAAGGAGCATTCTGGGCATCTAGTTTTGCAACGTATCGAGGAATAGAGAAAATATGGGAAATATGCGAGTGTTCCCATGCTGGTCTTCACAAAGCATCATTTTCTCTGCCAGTCTACTGAACTAAAAGAATAACAAAGTAGAAACTTCATTAGACATCAGTGATGATAATTTCAACTTCATAGAGTTTACGGAGACTAAGAACTGATCGTATCAACTAAATGACTAAATGAGCACCAAGTATTCCTGAGACTAGCAGCTAGTTCTGCAGCAGCTCTCATTGTCACTAATTTTAGAATGGATCAGCAGCTCAAACTAGTTTATTGGTTCGCCACATGAATTCATGGACAAATTTGTATAGGGCGATACAGCAGAAGTTCCAAGCTGTTAATCACGCAAAGATAATACATTAACCATTTCCCACTGCTCATTAACATCTCAATGAAATATTTGTGATGGCGATACTGATTGATGCATGAGGAAAGGAAACAAATTATGTCAATACTAGATCTTCATGTCAGATGAGAACAACCTTAGTCACACTTAAACAAGCCATACAATACAGACGGAAAACACAACTCAAACGAACTATAAAACAAAGATATCTAAAGCATAAGATGGTTTTGTTATAAGGAACCAGGTGCTTCGTTTAAGACCTCTTGCAATTTCGGGGATGAAAACAGTTTCCAGGTCAAGTTGGTTTGGCAGAGAATGCATGCTACTTTCTCTCAATCGTGGCTAACTAGTGTTCATATCAAGAGATAAAGTGTTATTATCATCTCCCGCTGATCAGTTTCCTCCAGCCAAGCAGGCATTATAAGAAGTGGCTACTGGAGGAAGCGTTGAAACCTGACAAATCTGTCCATGTATTGCCACTCCAGAACTGATTATTTTCCGGTAGAGCAAAGAATGGCCTCGCTAAACTCAAACCCTCGTTGTGTTCCATCTTCACATTAGCGAAATGGGAAACCCTTGAGCTTGGATTCATTGGTCGAAGAAGGTGGGTTTCACCAACTACTGAAGATGATTGTTCAACACTGTTACTGTGAAATGGGTACAAGCCTGTGGATGGTGGATCATCCAAACCTAATTGTTGCGTTTCTCCTGCTGACAAAAGGCCACTACTCATCCCTGGATTGCTTCCAAGCTGAAATCCCATGTCGGTCTGTCCATTAGCACCATTTGTTCCTCCAATCTGACCCTGAATTTCACCAAAGTTTAACCTAAAATTCCCCGCACCAGATTCAGTCAGATTATGTAGAATCATTAATGGAAGCTGAGTTGATTGCTGATGAGTCGA
The DNA here is from genome assembly GCA_027563555.1 of Erythroxylum raimondii. NCBI lineage: Eukaryota > Viridiplantae > Streptophyta > Magnoliopsida > Malpighiales > Erythroxylaceae > Erythroxylum > Erythroxylum raimondii. The sequence continues at coordinate 26,394,439 of JAOQMN010000008.1, read as the reverse complement.
ATGACCAATAATATTCTCTGAGGATATTACATCTGTGGAGTTGGATGATCTTGAACCTACTTGCCTTTCACCAGACGCTGCAGACTTTGAGCTACTTTGGCTTCTGTTTTTCTTGTTTCTCCTACACCCACCTCCCACAGGAACATTTCTAAGGGCACCGCCTCTAGTCCAGTATCGTCGACAAGTTTTGCAAAAGTGTCGTGGTTGAGAAAGGCTGTAGTTATTGTAGTAGCAAAATTTGGTGTTGGAAGAATCACACCTCGGACACTTTAGTGCTACTTCTGGCTGGGGTAAGTTGGCTAACCGGGCTCTATCTGCCATCGAGCCAGGCCTAATCGAACCAGCGCGACCCCCACTGCCGCCACCAACATGAGGGAGTGGTGGAAGAGGTGGAAGATGGAGACTTTCATGGTTAGCAGCTAGTTGCTGATTTGGTTGCTGCAAAGAACAAAAATTGTCACAAATCTCTCATATCAAAAAGAGAGAAATTTTATCTGGTATATTCAACAAAGTAATAGGAATAATCATCTTTTTGATATGTTTCTTCATCGTGATTTCAGTTTGCCTTTTTTTTCTTTTTAGAGAGAATAGGAGAAGGTTTGTGGATGAAAATTAAAAGAAACCATACCTGTTGCCAGTTGGGAGGATCTAAATAGACTGGAACTGAAGAGAACACCATGGCTATCTTTTGATCTTTTTCTTCTTTTATAAAGGTTGATGGGTCTTTAGGAAAGAAAATATGGTGGAGAATCACACAAGGAGAATACCAGAGCCAAGAAAGCAAGAGAAAAGAGAATTAAAGGTGAAGGTGAATGAAAAATAGAGGGAGGCTTTTGTTCTAATCTATGTTTTTTACTTCTTTTATCCTCATTCTACTCTTTTTTTTGCTCTCTTTTTGTTCTATTATATAATTAGGGTTGAATGGAGTGGGCGTCTGTTTCTTCACATATAAGTTTTCTTTGTGAAGCTGTGGATCTAGTGCTCGTCCCAAAGAGAGATGTGGATCATGCTTATCAGAGAGAGAGATGAACATAGTAAAGCAAACCATCGCTATCTGTCCTTTGTGGTGGGATCACACTACGTAATCGAGATTGCTTACTATGGAGCTCCTACACTTGTAATAGGGAATCTGTGGTGCATGGCATAAAGTTAGAGCTAACATCTATACACTTGAACAAGTCTTTCCTTATACACATATATTTACAATTAACATGGAGACCTACTATAAACTTTATGTCTGACATTAACCTACAAGCAAAAAGCAAATGCTTTTGCTGATTGGCCAATTTTAAAACCAAATAAAAGAATACAAAAAGAAACAATGTTTAAGGCTTCACAATATATACAGCAGTTCAACCCTTGATAAGTCTTCGCGTTTCCTTTGCTTCCATCAAATTAAAAGTGCCCAAAGTCCACCAAATGTTGCTTTCGTTGATGTGTATGTGATCTATATCAGTTCCTTCCAACATAACCTAGAGTTTAACCATCTTTATCAGTGTCCTCCATTTTGTCTTTCAACCTTAATTCTTAAATCATGCTATTATATACAAAACAGAACACCAGCTTGGAATTTGTCCCTCTTTATATTAATTCCTTACTTTATATCACTTATGTCCTCTCTTTTTACAGATTAAGAACTGCAAAGTAAGCAAATAGTGAATTTTGCAAGTTGCTGTGATTGGGAAATTAGGGAAGAAAAGCCCAGACCTAGTCTTGTAGCCCTCAAGGTGGAGCTAAACATAAAGCCATGCACTCAGCCATATATCTTCTTATTCCAGCAATTTCTGATGTTCAACAAAGTCTAAACAAGGAATTTCGATCAATATTTTCTTTGTGTGAAGAGACGTTGTTAACATGCATAGGGATACCAGTCCGTAGGGTGCACCTGTTACCTGGCACATCCGAGCATGTCTGTGGTTTTGTGAAATTCAACATCATGTGTCCTTTCTGTTACAGATTGATGTGAAAACCTACCTTATTGTACAGATAGATAAAAACTAATTTCTTATACACATATGTGTGTGTGTGTGTACGAATCGAAAACATATTGGGTTACACTTTATCTTTCTTTGCTCTGAGACGCTTTTCATGAAAAAGATACTAAATATTTATAAAAACCTTGCAACAAGATTCCGTAGAATAGTTTTACATTTCCACTTGGTTCCACATAAAGACTTATCAGTGACACTGCAGTTATATATATTATAGATAGTCCCTGCAAGTTGCCCTCAATAACCAACCAATCACCAAGGGCTTGTCTCATAATTATAGTAGTTTTGGAAAGATATAATTAAAGGCACATAAGAACTATTCAATCATTGAAGATCGGGGATGTCTTATTTAGGGTTGTTTCATTCCAACTACGATAGAAACAACCTATTATGTTGTTTGAAAGAGTTTCTTAACAGGTACTAACTATCCAAACATGTTAATTCATATTTTGTTTTGGTAATTGTCACGTATAGAACTGACAAGTAACCACGATAATCGCTATTAAACTTAATCCACTATTGGGGTGAGTTAGGTACTTCTAACATGGTATCAGAGCCAGTTTGTCTCGATAATTTGAGGCAGTGCCCGGTTATGTCCCTTTATTTAATATGTTCATCAGATGTCCAGTCCTGCTCTGGACTGAGGGGGGTGTTTCAAAAATCTCACATCGGACAGCTATAAGAGTATTCACGAATTTATAATAATGTGAAAACCTCCCCCTCTTGAGCTAACTTTTGGGGGTGAGTTAGGCACTTTCTAATAATAGAACTAAGTGATTTGTGGACTGTCCAAAATTTTTGTATAGTTTTGATAACTTCTTGTCAAGGCTAGGCACAACTTGTCTTAAGAAAATTGCCCGTCAAATTGCCATATGATTCATCCCACAAAGTTGCCCAAGACAACCTATCCAGCTTATACTGGTCATTTTAGCATTCACCTTTCCCTTACTGTACATGCCACCATCATTGCCTCAATTCTTTATCCAACAAGAAGTAGAGCTTAAGTGGCTAACATACCTTACGTATCAAAAGTATCTGACGTCCTCGTCGGCTGGACTTAAGTGTATATATTGTTAGGTTTCTAATTTAGAGTTAATTACATCCTTAACTTCTAACTGCAAATTAGTACCTAATTAATTTCTATTGTTATTTCATTATATTGAAATTCTGTTGACAAACTAGGTGTGCATAGATTTCTTGTTGATTGGATAATTTTTCTGTTATGTTTGAGGAGAAAGTCTACGTAAGGAATCAATCCAAATCTAGAATAATGTCATGTTTTGATCTGAAAAGAGGCAATATGTTGTCAAACATGCCCTCAAGAGGTGCGACTCGATGGTTGAGAGCGGGGCTTGGCTTCGGTTAGGTCCCAGGTTCGATGCCATGCTAACCTTTCTTGTAAGGGCCTAAGACAGCCGGGGTTTTACCTGTAGGTGGAGAACTAGTTGGGCCCTCAATGATCGATGAGGTGCGCCCGCTTGGCCCGCCTGTGAGCTGGTGTGTCAATTGAGCCCTCGGAGAGGTGTGCCCGCTTGGCCCGCCTATGGAGTTTCCTCGAATCAAAAAAAAAAATGTTGTCAAACATTAAAAGAAGATTATGAAAATTCTAAAGATACAGCTATAATTACTCAAAACAAATCTAGACCGGTGGAATCACAATCGAGCCCCGTGAAGAAGAATCAAAGAAGCACATCTAGGAGAATCTCAATTACTATTATTATTGAAACAATCACAAAGGATGATGCTACTGAGATAACTTCACCATTAGTAGAAACTACAAATAAAGGTAGTAAGACGTTTAACATTTCTACACTTGTTTGTAATATTGCATGAATAATTGATTATGGTGTTACAAGTTATATTTCATTTGATTTTAGATAGGTTCTAAAACTTAAACAATCCTTATAGAAAATTGTTTCTATTGCCAATGGTAATAAGGCCCCAACTACAGGGAAAGGTTCTTTAACTCTCATCAATATCTTGATTTTGAATTTTGTCTTGGCTATCCCATACTTAAATTATAAACTCTTATTTGTTTCTCAAATAACAATAACCTTATCTTTCACTATAATTTTTTAGCCTAACTTGTTTTTAAGGACATCCAAACAAAGTAAATGATTGGTTTTGGTATCATAAGAGGGAATTTGTATTATTTGGATTTAAATTCAAAGAGCTCTAACAAGTTACATCAAGTTTTGGTAATAGATGATTATAATATGAAGAAGAAGGATAAAGCCAAAATGTAGTTGCAACAATAATGATTGAGGCATGCAAGTTTCTGAGTATCTCAAAAATTATTTTCTAGTTTATTTAAAAAGATTGATGCCTCTACTTTCTGTTGCGCTACTTGTGAATTGGTAAAAAGACATCAAAATTCATTTCCATCAAGTTTAAGAAAAAGCTATTTATCATTTATGATTGTTCATTTTGATATGTAAGCTCAATCTACTTTTAGGATAATCCTGTTAGTTTGTTATTTTTATTGATGATTGTACTAAGATGACTTAGTTGTAGTTAATGAAATCCAAAAATGAAGTGAAATTATTATATATTCCATAAATTTAGCAAATTCATTAAGATTCAATAAAATGCATAGATTCAAGTTCTTTGCAATGCTAATAGTGGAGAATATCATTATTCTAAACTAAAGCGTTATTTAGAAGCCTATGGAATTATTAAGTATTTTTAGTTATTTTAGTTCAGTTTTTTTCTTTTTTCTCTCTCTTTCAGTTGCTTATTTGTTTTATTTATTTATTTACCTTCTTCCTTGTTTGTTTTTTTTTCTTATTTTATCTTTTATTTTTATTTTATCTCTTTTAAATCTACTTTATTATTTATTATTTATTATATTTTATTTACTTATTTATTTTATTATTTTTTTTCAATTTAAATTTATTTATTCTTGTCTTAGTTTATTGCTTTTTTATATAGCTATTCGTTTATATTTTTTGCTTTTGTTTTCTTCAAATAATTCTAAAATTTTTCTTTTTTTCTCCTTTTCTTATGGTCTATCAAAAACAACTTCTCTACTAGTTAGAGGTAAGGCTGCGTACTTCTAGACCTCTCTAAATCCTGCATTTTAGTAAGATTTTTACTAAGTTGTTGTTATTGTATATATGTTAATAGAGTCCAAAAAATGGGTTGGCAAAGAGAAAACAAACATTTATTGAAAATTGTTTGTGCTCATTAACTCAGGCTCATATGTCATTATCTAATTGGGAAGAAGCTCTTTCCTTTGCCTTGTATTTAATAAATCAAAATCCTTACACTCTATTGACTTTCAAACACCACTCGAAGTTATTAATAAGGTTGTAGTCACCCTGCTAATACTAAATTTATCTCTTTGCGTCTTCGGATGTGTAGTATTTATATATATCCATAAACATCAAAGTCACATGCTTATGGTAAGTGTTTCTCATATATGCTACAAATTAAAGGGTACATACGTTATCATCCTCTAACTTACTGTATGTTTATAATAATAGACATAGTTTGTCATGAAAACAATGTATTTCTCTCTTAATCATAAACTTTAGGGTGAGAACCAAAAGAAAATTCAAACTTTAGACCATCAATTTCAGTTGGAGAATCAATTTCTTGACCATGATGTTAGTTATTTGAATATAATTAATGAAACTTTGTATCATAATGCTAATGATCATTTGGAGTAGGAAACTTGGTTTAACCAAAAGATCATTTAGATCATGAAGAAATGGTTGAACTAGAAGATGTAAGTCCATCAATCAAAGAGTTTGAGTTCTGAAACCTAATCCACTAAGAAAACTATTACCAAAACATTTTACTAGAGGTATTCCTAAGCCTAACAATGAACCTAAAATTTCAAGGGTAGTTATATATCTTATGAGTCATTTTATATCAAAGGAGCTATTAGAATCAAATAAATCATTTGCAAATCAATATTTACTATAGTTGTTCCTAATAGTATGTAGGAAGTTTTAACTTCTCCAAAGTGGAGAGTCGCAATGAATAGGGAAATGAACACCTTGCAAAAGAATGAATTGTGGGAGCTTGTTAATTGTCCACTAGGAAAAGGGTTAATGGGATATCAATGGATTTACACTGCAAAGTATAAAGTAGATGGAACAATTGAACAATTCAAAGTAAGATTAGTGGTAAAAGGATACACCCAAACTTATGGAATTAATTATATAGAGACATTTTCCCTATGACTAAAATCAATATTGTTAGAGTATTGTTGTCCCTAGCTACAAGTTTAGATTGTCCATCATAACAATTTAATGTAACAAAATGCTTTTTTTACAGTGAATTATGTGAAGAAGTCTATATGGAGTTTCAACTAAGACGTGTGGTGACAATAAGATAGAACGAATAAGTGTGTAGTTTGAAGAAATCATTATATAGGCTAAAATAATCTCTAAAAGCATGGTTTGAAATATTTACAAAATCTATTGGATAGCACCAAAACAATTTAGACTATACTTTGTCTTAAAAAAGGGGCATGATAAAACCACTGCACTTACTATATATATGAATGACATAGTGGTCACAAGGAATGATTCTGAAGAAAGGAAGGCATTGCAAGAGCATTTTTCTAAAGAGTTTGAAATGAAAGATCTTGGTTGCTTAAAATATTTACTTGGGATATAAGTTTTTATACCAAAGAAACCTATCTAAAAGAAAGTATTCATATCTTTCTGGTTTGATAATTGGTCGAGACAAGGACCTCTTATCAACCTGAATGTTGGTCTAAGAAATTCTATCAATTTACCACTTCACTATTGATGGGATGCGATGGTAGCTCCCTACAAGCATAAGCCATTTACAACCTCCATGCCATCCTAATCCTCTCACTAGAGATACATTCTACTGGAATAATTTTCCTATTCAACTGCTGTCAAACAAGGTCTTGAGAGATTTCCTAAGAGAAAAGAAACCAGTTGTGGTATGGATTCATATCATCTGGAACAACCTTTTACCACCTAAACTCTCCTTCCTCTTATGGCTGGTCATTCAAAATCGCCTAAACACAACTGATAGAATCAAGTATTTATATATGGATTCTTCATGCCCCTTTTGCTTAGCAGCGGAGGAGACAAATGTTTAATTGTTCTTCATGTGTGAGGTTACCAATCTTATATGGGAAACCATCAAAATGAGATGCAATTGGTCCTTACCAGCAAACACATTCTCTAGTGTAATATAGTGGCTGTCTTCTCAAAATACCCCCCAAAGTTGATATACATTAGGGTTGTGAGCATGTGTGTTAAAAATATTTGGAATGAAAGGAATAATCGACGATTTGAAGTTAAGCATAAATGTACTCCAACTCTCATCTTGGAGACACTGGACAACGTCAATGAACTGATTCTATTAAGAGGGGTGGGGTAAACTTCAAGCTTTCTATATCCTATAACTTGCCATGTAATTAGAGTATGTCTTTAAAGTAGTTATTAGTATTACAAGTTTTAAATGGACAACCTTTGTAATTTTCATTGTTTGTAACTTCATCCGTTGTTTTATTTAATGAAAATTCATTTTATATTTTCAAAACAAAGAAACTAGTATGTCAATATGTCAATCGATTAAGGCACCAGTTGAGGAAGGCTTATATTTATATATTAAAGTAAACTAAGTAACTATTGATAAAGGAAGACATCAAAGACTTATAAGGAAGCTGATGTACTTGGCTTATGCAAGACATGATCTTGCTTATGCATTAAGCATTATTAGCCAATTTATTCATAATCATGGAGAACAACATAAGAACTCAATTACACAAATTTTTAAGGTACTTAAAATATGCTTTTGAAAAATGAATTTTATTCAATAAAAATATAAGTTGACAAAATATATATGTTTATACAAACATTGATCAAATCAATGTAATAGATTTGTATGTTAATGAGATAGTAAGACTGCATGGAGTACCATTATCGAT
>JAOQMN010000008.1:26275688-26289491 GCA_027563555.1 Erythroxylum raimondii | reverse complement strand
AAGTTGAATTAGAAGAGCTAGGGTTTTCTAATTTGTGTTAAAATTATCTCATGTTTTTCTATCTTACAGTTGCAGATGGAGGCTCTGTACACCAATCTCTACCATAAGTACAATGCTCTTAAGGTCTCTCGTTCATTCGATAATGTCTAGGAAGCAAATAAGTCTTAGGATACACACGTCTCTGTTACACAATATTGTCTTAGTTGATGTTTGCTACCTTGACCTTTCAGAAAAAGAAGTTCTCTGAGTTGGATGAGATTAATGAAGATCAAGAAGTCAAGTTTTTGAATTATGTCTCTGGTAAGCTCATTTCTTCTCCCAACCAAAAGTCTTGTTGTAGCAATATGAGAAATTAAGTTCAAAAGCCCTTTTCTGGTATAGATTGTATGGATATAACCCAAGTTAGTTGTCTCTTTGTAAGTATAATTATATATATATCATTCAATGGCAGCTGCAGAAGAGCTGATACAGCACTTGAGAGACGAAAATGACAAGTTGTGCACAAAACTGAATGATCTGAGAAGTGAAGTTGCTTCAGTCAGGCATGCATTTTGGATTTCCTTTATGGATTTACCTTATCAGAAACACAAATTTTAACTCGCCTGATTAGCAGAAGCCCATAACTTAATATGATTCACTTTGCTTGCAGATGTAACAATGATGAACGATGTACAGAGTACCACAACTTGTTAACTGAAGAGAACCAAAAGAGTAAGCATATTACGGCCTTTGATAGAAAATTTAAGATCACACTTCCTTTTATTCTGATTTTGTTTAAGTATAATTTTTTTTCCATGTCTCTTTGTCTCAATACCTGGATTTTTGTTGAGAAGTATATTTCTTATGCATATTTTTGGATTTTATATTTCTTCATATTTATTTTTTAAAATTGTTTTATTCGTTGTATCTTGTTGATATTTCAACTGAGGTATCATTTGTAACAGACAAGAAGCTTTCTGAAGAAGTTGAGAGGCTCTAAAAGCTGCTTCAAGACGGGCAGTCTTACAATTTGAAGAATAGTAGAAGTGAAAACCTATAGTTGAATGTGCATAAATTTTCTCAAGATAAAATAGGGGCGGAGTCTCGAGGCTCAGTGAGATGAAGAACAAGAAAGCATAGCCGAGCTGAAAGATGGACAGGCGTAGGTTCAGTTTCTCCCCCTGGCAATCAACAATATGATACATTGATTGTAGAATGAGCAAAAATCTCATCCAGGGAAACATGTCTCCATGAGGATCTTTGCAAAGATCAGCAAGTATGTGTCAAGATCTGATGGTTTTAGAACAAAACGTTTGAGCTTCCTACTTCTCATCTCTGACTATTTTAGTATGATTTTGTAGCCAGAATCCTGTATAGGAATTGTTGATGTATCAAGTAGGTTCATGCTTTTCAGGTGTAGGTGGTGCTAAAAATGACACTTGTTCTTCCAACTGCTAGTTTCAAGCTCTTATTGAGTTCTTAATAGGCATAAATTATCTGATGTTAATCAAACTAAAGGAATTTGCATCTCAGCTCTGCATCAATCAAGTGGTAATTCATACATAGATTCCTTAAGTACCTGCAGATGTTTTACATTTTCATCTTTAGTAAATAGCCGGTTACTTTTCTAATTCTTAATATCATATTAATTGATGCTTTCAACTATTTGAAATATGCATTTTTTTTCTCAATTTTATTCATGCACTATGTGTGGAACTCAATTTTTGAAAAATGCAATGACGTGAAAAACATTAAAATCTCCAGAGGCCAGGTCAAATAGATCATAAGGTTGAAAACATAACTTGAATTGGTAAAACTATAGCAAGCAGATGGAAATTTTGTCAAGCTATTCAACTTCTTCTTGCGGTTGCAGTGTAACTATATTAAACACAATTATTTGAAAACTTTTCATATGATTGTTGGGCATACAATTGTTCCTTTTTGACTTATATATGTTTAAAAAAATGCTTCAAAAGCTAAAGCATCAAGCATGGCCTTGATTTTCTCTTTTACTGTCATGAGTTTATGTATATCAATACTAAAGGACATGTAAGTTCATTATACCTTCTATTTACTAGTTTCTGATTAAGGTTAAACTCAGCATAAGCTATACCTTTTATCCGTTGGTCAATTTTTGGCCAACTACTGAAGTTTAAATTCAAATTTCCTAAAATATTTTCTAGGCTTAGTTTTAGCAATTATGCTGTGCTTTATAATTCTGATGTCACTCATCTTTTGGACTGTTAACAGGTTATGCAATCAGTCTAACATGGGTAAAGAAGGCAGCTGGAGAGGAACCAAAACTGGTATATTGTGTTTCAAAGTTGGGAACTTTTGAGAGAATAGCACCGGAGTGGATAAGATCGAATTTGATGTTCAGTATGAGCATGTGTCCAATCTTCTTTGAAAGTATAGCATGTGTGATCAAGCTGCATCGCTGATGTTTCTCTCTTTATGTCTCCTGTTCTTGATGATCACGGAAACAACCAATAGTAGGGGATATACTCCAAAATCTCAATAACTGCAAATCTGCACAGGCTGAGAGACTTACATGGCTATAGACATGGTCGTGTATCCTTTATTTGCTTTAAATCTTCGTTTTATATTGTGTTTTCATCCAAATTTTTCTTCTTTTAGTTCATGAAGACAATTATAATCTATAAATATGCTTAGATCGAATTAAATACCAAATATGCAATAAAAGCCTAAAATATCAAATATGATTGTAAATTAGTGTTTAAAATAGAAGTAAGAGCTATGTTACATTTTATATGAAATGTTCGAGGGTATGTTAAAAGGAGCAATAGGTATTAATTACCATACATTCAATTGTATCGATGATACAGTTTTAGTTATAACATTTTTAAGGGATTGGTCAAATTTTTTAATTAAATTATTAGATATTTTTCATTACTCGGGTAGATAAATTTCATATTTTTATTTAAAGAGAAAGCAAACGAAGTGAATAAAGAGTAGTGAGAGCGACCAAATACTCCCCTTTTTCCGCTCTTTATCGTCTCCTAAACGCCTCCTAGTCTTTCACCACCGGATTTTAGAAAACACCAGTTAACTCCAATTTTAGTAGTTCTCGCAAATGTTCACACGAAATTTCGAGGTAGGTCATCTTTATCTTTTAAAATTGCTTAATCAATTCAAAAAAGTTGAATTAGAAGAGCTAGGGTTTTCTAATTTGTGTTAAAATTATCTCATGTTTTTCTATCTTACAGTTGCAGATGGAGGCTCTGTACACCAATCTCTACCATAAGTACAATGCTCTTAAGGTCTCTCGTTCATTCGATAATGTCTAGGAAGCAAATAAGTCTTAGGATACACACGTCTCTGTTACACAATATTGTCTTAGTTGATGTTTGCTACCTTGACCTTTCAGAAAAAGAAGTTCTCTGAGTTGGATGAGATTAATGAAGATCAAGAAGTCAAGTTTTTGAATTATGTCTCTGGTAAGCTCATTTCTTCTCCCAACCAAAAGTCTTGTTGTAGCAATATGAGAAATTAAGTTCAAAAGCCCTTTTCTGGTATAGATTGTATGGATATAACCCAAGTTAGTTGTCTCTTTGTAAGTATAATTATATATATATCATTCAATGGCAGCTGCAGAAGAGCTGATACAGCACTTGAGAGACGAAAATGACAAGTTGTGCACAAAACTGAATGATCTGAGAAGTGAAGTTGCTTCAGTCAGGCATGCATTTTGGATTTCCTTTATGGATTTACCTTATCATTAACGCAAATTTTAACTCACATAATTAGCAAGAGCCCATAACTTAATGTGATTCACTTTGGTTGCAGATGCAACAATGATGAACGATGTACAGAGTACCAAAACTTGTTAACTGAAGAGAACCAAAAGAGTAAGCATATTACGGCTTTTGATAGATAATTTAATATCACAATTCTTTTTATTCTGATTTTTTTAATTATATTTTTTTTCACGTCTCTTTGTCTCAATACCTGGATTTCTATTTTTGTTGAGAAGTATATTTCTTGTGCATATTTTTGAATTTTATATTTCTTCATATTTATGTTTTTTTTAATTGTTTTATTGGTTGTATCACGTTGATATGTCAACTGAGGTATCATTTGTAACAGACAAGAAGCTTTCTGAAGAAGTTGAGAGGCTCCAAAAGCTGCTTCAAGATGGGCATTCTTACAATTTGAAGAATAGTATAAGTGAAAACCTACAGTTGAATGTGCATGAATCTTCTCAAGATATAACAGGGGCGGAGTCTCGAGGCTCAGTGAGACGAAGAACAAGAAAGCGTAGCCGAGCTGAAGCTTGGACAGGTGTAGGCTCAGTTTCTCCCCCTGGCAATCATCAATATGATACATTGATTGTAGAATCAGCAAAAATCTCATCCAAGGAAGCATGTCTCCATAAGGATCTTTCCAAAGATCAGCAAGTATGTGTCAAGATCTGATGGTTTTAGAGCAAAAGGTTTGAGCTTCCTGCTTCTCATCTCTGACTATTTTAGTATGATTTTGCAGCCAGAATCCTGTATGGGAATTGTTGATGTATCAGGTAGGTTTAAGTTGTCATGTTCTCCATCTTCTCATATGACAAGTACATATAAAAGGTTTCATGCTTATCAGGTGTAGGTGGTGCTAAAAATGACACTTGTTCTTCCAGCTGCCGGTTTCAAGCTCTTCTTGAGTACTTAATAGCCATGAAATTATCTGCTGTTAATCAAACTGAAGGAATTTGCATCTCAGCTTTGCATCAATCAAGCGGTAATTCATACACGGATTCCTCAAGTACCTGCAGATGTTTTACGTTTTCCTCTTTAGTAAATGGCCGGTTACTTTTCTAATTCTTAATTTCAGATTGATTGATGCTTTTAACTATTTGAAATATGTATTTTTTTTTCTCAATTTTATTCATGCCCTGTGTGTGGAACTCAATTTTTGAAAAATGCAATTACGTGAAAAACATTAGAATTTCCAGAGGCTAGGTCAAATTGGTCATAAGGTTGCAAACAGAACTTGAATTGGTAAAACTATAGCAAGCAGAAGGAAATTTTGTCAAGCTATTCAACCTCTTCTTGTGGTTGCAGTGTAACTATATTAAGCACAATTATTTGAAAACCTTTCATGAGATTGTTGGGCGTACAATTGTTTCCTTTTTGACTTATATATGTTTAAAAAAATGCTTCAAAAGCTAAAGCATCAAGCATGGCTTTGATTTTCTCTTTTACTGTCATGAGTTTATGTATATCAATACTAAGGACACTTAAGTTCATTTACCTTCTATTTACCAGTTTCTGATTAAGATTGAATTCAGCATAAGCTATACCTTTTATCCGTTGGTCAATTTTTGGCCAACTACTGAAGTTTAAATTCAAATTTCCTAAACTATTTTCTAGGCTTAGTTTTAGCAATTGTGATGTGCTTTCTAATTCTGATGCCACTCATCTTTTGGACTGTTAACAGATTATGCATTCAGTCTAACATGGGTAAAGAAGGTAGCTGGAGAGGAACCAGAGCTGCTATATCGTGTTTCAACGTTGGGAACTTTTGAGAGGATAGCGCCGGAGTGGATGAGATCAGATTTGATGTTCAGCATGAGCATGTGTCCAATCTTCTTTGAAAGGATAGCACGTGTGATCAAGCTGCATCTTTGATGTTCCTGATGGCAGGATTGATGAGTTTTGGATTGATTTGTTTTTGAGTTTGGGATTGATTTGTTTTAGGCTGGAAAAAGGAAGGGTAAAAGGTTACCGCAATTTGAACAGGTTTGGTAAACGTGTGGATTTTATTTTCAATTTATGGGAAAAGCCGAGACAAAATTGGCCAGCAAGTCCTTGACGAAGTTTGTAGGATTTTCTGTAAGCTTTCCAGTGATATAAGATACAAACTGATTGGATAAGTGGTCGTTGAGTTATGATCAAAACAGTGCCAGAAGGTCAGATTCAGATGCTGCTCGAAAATGGTTGAGAGAAGATGAAAGTTTTTGGAGAAACTCACAAACCCAGATTTTGATAGTTTAGGAATACTAACAACCCTAAAAACACACAACAAATTGGAGCTAGAAAGTTATGATTGTATTTGTAATATATCTGAAATGTTCAAAACAAACACAAATGGGCCTATATATGGAAAGTTAATAAGAATTTGGGAAGCCACATTAAAATCGGCAACTAACAAATCCTTAATATTCTAAAACAGATCATAAACATAATTAAGCATTTGTTAAATAGTCTTTAAACAGAATAGCAAATTAAAAAAAATGGCAACTTTAAATGAAAATAAAAACGGAAAGTAGTAAACATAGTCTGAAAATTGTTTAAGTGAATTTTCAGACTTTTTATCTAATGAGACAACACCCAAGCTCGGTTTTGAGCTTCTCCATAGGTTGGATGAGCATGTTTGATGAGCCTTCTTGGGCTGGTTCGTTAGCTGCATCTTCTTCAAGTATGAGCAAGGCTTTTACAAAATCAAATGACTTGACATGGATATGAACTTGCATGATAAAACTCAAATCAATGTAGTCGTCAAATTCTTCTTCTTTAGCCGGCTGATTCACTTGATCTTCACTAAATTCCATGCTTGCTAAATCTTCAAGGGCCTTAGCTGATGGCCCACCATCATTCTCCCCTTCTTGGAATGGATCTGCATTCAGCTCCTCATCTTGCTCCCCTTCTTGGAAATCTTCATCTTTGGCTAGGCTGGTAGCTTCTTCGATGAATGGGCTTAAATCTTTGATATTGAAAGTGTTGGATAGTCCATATTCTTTGGGCAGATCGATCGTGTAGGCGTTTGCTTCAATTTTCTTTAAGACTTTGTAAGGACCTTCAGCTCTATTACTAAGCTTATTCTTTCTTTTGCTTGGGAACTTCTCTTTTCGCAAATGTACCCACACTAAGTTACCCTCCTTAAACTCTACAACCCTCCTAAATTTTGCTTGTCTCTTATAATCCTCATTGTGTTTTAGAATATTCTCTTTTTCCCTCCTATGTAACTCAACTATTTCTGTTGCTCTAGATTTTCCCTTAACACTATGAGGCCCACTAGGCACAATTGGTGACAAATCTAAAGGACTCAACGGGTTGGCTCCATAAACTAACTCAAATGGGCTGAATTGTGTGGTTTTAGACTTGGATGAATTGTAGGCAAACTCGGCTTAAGGTAAAAATTTGTCCCAATTTTTTGTTTTCCCTCCTAAAAGATTTCTAAGAATGTTTCCAAGAGTTCTATTGACTACCTCAGTTTGACCATCTATTTGAGGGTAAAATGACTTACTAAACTTTAATTGTGTCCCTAATCTACCCCATAACACTCTCCAAAAATGACTCAGAAATTTGACATCCCTATCACTCACAATTGACCTAAGCAGCCCATGTAATTTGATCACATCCTTAAAATACAACTCCATGACATGTGAAGCATCCATAGTCTTAGTACAAGAATAAAATGGGCTATTTTAGAAAAACGGTCAACAACTACCATAATAGAATCAAACCCCCTTCTAGTCCTAGGTAACCCCAAAATAAAATCCATACTTACATCCTCTCATGGCTTGTTAGTAACTGGAAGTGGAGTGTATGGACCGGTTGGTTGTGAAGTCATCTTTGCACGTTGACAAGTATTTCAAGCTTGAACTAGTCCCACCACATCCCCGTACAACTTGGGCCAATAGAAGCTTGATTGGGCTAGGTCATATGTTTTGTCACGGCCAAAATGCCCAGCCAAACCTCCTCCATGAACTTCCCTCAAAATGGTTTCTCTAAGTGAACGTCTTGGAATGCAACAAGAATTTCCCTTGAAAAGAAAGCCATTATGTTTAACAAAATCTCCATGTGCTCTTCGGCTACATTGCTTTCATATCTCTCCAAAATTAACATCACTTTCATACAAAGCCTTTATATCATCAAAACCAACAACTTGAGTTTGCAAAGAATGCAGTAAAACATGCTTTCTAGAAAGCGAATCTGCAACTACATTTTTAGCACCAGGTTTGTGTTTCAACACGAAATCAAATGTTTGGAGATATTCCACTCATGTAATATGCCTCTTATTCAAATGTGTCTGACTTTGAACATACTTCAAAGCTTCATGATCAATAAACAATACAAAAGGGGTAGCCAACAAATAATGACTCTAATATTTCAAAGCTCTCACCAAAGTATAAAATTCTAGGTTATGAGCAGAGTAATTTCTTCTAGCTTCATTTAGCTTTTCACTAAAATAAGCTATAGGTCTTCTCTCTTGACTTAGAACATTCCCAATTCCCACTCCACTTGCATCGCTCTCTAACTCAAAAGGTTTATCAAAGTTTGGTAAGGCTAGGACAGGTGCATTGGTCATGGCTTTTTTGAGTGTGTTAAAGGTTATAGTGGCTTAAGGTGTCCATTTAAACTCTCCTTTCTTCATACAATCAGTAATAGGGCTTGTAATAGTGCTAAATCCCTTAACAAACCGCTTATAGAAAGAACAAAATCCATGGAAACTTCTAATCTCAAACAGGTTTATTAGTATGGGTCATTCTAAAATTGCTTTGATTTTGGAAGGATTCATGTTTATCCCACGGTTTCTAACAATAAAACCCAAAAAGGAAATGCTATTTGTACAAAAATCACGCTTCTCCAAATTAGCATACAAACTCTCACGGTCTAAAACTTCAAACACCAATTTCAAATGCACAATATGTTTTTCAACATTGGGGCTATAGAACAAAATGTCATCAAAATAGACAACAATAAATTTATCAAAGAAAACTTTCAATACCTCATTTATGAGCTTTATAAAAGTGGATGGTGAATTGTACAGCCCCATGGGCATAACAAGCCATTCATATAACCCCTCTTTGGTTTTGAATGCAGTTTTCCACTCATCATCTTCTTTCATTCGAATTTGGTGGAATCCATTAGCCAGGTCAAGCCTAGAAAAAACTTGAATATGAGATTTGTAGCTGTAGAATGACTTGATAGATCTTGAAATAATGCAGTTGATCCTCTTTATTTGATGTTCCAAACTAAATATTTGAGGTGTCTAATCTTTATTTCTAGAAATTATGAAGGTTGTTTTCTTTGCTACACTGCTTTGCTTTACCTTACAAATCTTGCATTGAGTTCAACATAGTGTGTTTATTTTTGAGATAATCATAGGTAGCCTTTGTAAGTTTTCTTTTCTTTCTTTTCATTGAATCATGAATAGTAGCTTAATTTTACAGCTTTGACTACTTGTTTTGTGCGTTTGTTTTCCACGTGTTTGTGAAAAGTGGACTTGTGTTTACAATTGTAGCTTGTTATGGTTAAGATATTTACAAAAATCAAAGTTGTTTTTTATTTTACATGGCTCCTCTCAATGCTTTTGTAGCTACTTTAAAACGTGTTTCCCAGCTTTGAAGCCCTCCAATTAGCTACAAGGTATGCTCCTTCTTGTAGTTTTATGTTTGCTCAACATTTTGTCCTAAAACTGGGACAACCTTTAAACTGACAAATGTGATTTTAGATGTAAGGTATGCCCATTCTTGTAGTTTTATGTTTGTCAATGAACTGTAGCATTTGTTTGTCCTTAACATAGTTTGTGCATGAGAGATTTCTGTGAATCTTCCCATTTAGAGTTACGGACTAATTTTATTTTACCATGCTTTACAAATAAAAAGTCGTACCAAATTTAGAAATAAAATTTATTTAGGTTAGAATTATTTTATGGTTGTTCTCTTACATCGTACACTGAAACTATTTTGAATTATTTCACGGTTATTCTCTTACATTGTACATTTTTTCAACAAATTTATGTTAATACATTAGAAATGTTATCTTTTACAGTCATGGCTCGTTTTAGTTTAAGGTTACGTAGAAATGTCGAAAGAGCAAAAAGGATTGTGGCTGTGTTGACTATATGGTTGCAGTTGTGTAATGTTGTTAGTTCACTAATTGGTTTGTTGGCATCGGAGGCTTCTTTATATAGTTATAGGCCAAGGGTTAGAAGTTATTTTCTAAATTTTTATGCAAACTGAGATTATGTGAGGCGAATTGTACATGACAATGATGAGTCATGCATTTCAATGGTTAGGATGAATAGGGAAGCTTTTTTTAAATTATGTGAAATGTTAGAAAGTAAAGGAGGATTAAAGTCAACAAAAAAACATGCTTATTGATGAACAAATAGCAATTTTCTTACATATTATTGCTCATCTTGTTAAACATTGAATTATTAGGAAAATTTTTAAAAGGTCAGGTGAGACAATTAGTCGGTGTTTTCATAATGTCCTAAATGTAGTGATGCCTTTGCAAGATCTTTTGTTTAAGAAACTTGAGCCCATACCAACAAACTCTTCAGACCATCGGTGGATGTGGTTTAAGGTAGATAATCACCCTATTACTTTTATAAGAAAATATAGTGAATGTGATTAAGATTTCTCATTATTTTTTATTTCATTTCAATTGTAAAATTGCTTAGGTGCTCTAGATGGAACATATATCAGGGTTAATGTGCCAATTAAAGATAAGCCTAGATTTCGAACTCGTAAGGACGACATTGGAACAAACGTGTTAGGTGTTTGCACACCTGACATGCAATTTGTTTATGTTCTTCCTGGTTGGGAAGGGTCAGTAGCTGATCATCGAGTTCTTCGTGATGCAATTACTAGGAGACATGGACTAAAAGTGCCTCATGGTAAGCTTTCCTATATGATATAGGAAGGTTGTTTGGAATTTTGTATATGAGAAAATGTGAATTTTATTTAAATAGGTTGCTATTATCTAGTTGACGCAGGTTATACAAATTGTGAGGGCTTCCTTGCACCTTTTAAGGGTCAAAGGTATCATTTGAATGAATGGCGTCAAGGTTATCAATCAAGGACTGCAGAGGAATTTTTTAATATGAAACATGTGACCGCACGCAATGTAATTGAGAGGTGTTTTGGTTACTAAAAATTAGGTGGACTATTCTTAGGAGTCCATCATTTTATCCAATAAAGACACACGATCGAATTATTTTAGCTTATTTTATTAGGCAGGAGATGAGTTTTGATCCTATGGAGAGTGATTTAGGGGATTATTTTCATACAAATCCGGTTGTTGAGGAGGAGTTTATCATTGCTATTGACCCAACTAACGCTTGGAAAAATTGGAGAATTGGATTGACACGTGAAATGTTCATTAAATGTCGAACATCTAGGCAAAATGAGAATTGACATTTTTTTGGTTTTCCATTTTGTTTTAAATGTTAGGAGGTTTTATATTATTGTTTAAGTAAGTTGTTGTACTCTTTGTTGTTTATATTATACGCTGTTATTGTAGACTATATTGTTCTCATTAGCTGTTGATGCTTGATGTTAATTGGTATGAAGAATTTTATGAATGTTTTTATTTTTCCTTTATTATGATGATTATTTTTAATTTATCAGAATTGCTTTAATTTGGTAGAAAAGTATGTCGATGAATTCTCCGTCAACTACTGACACTCAAAGTTCAAAACGAACAAAACAAAAGTGGACTTATGATGAGGATGTTGCCCTAGTTTCCTGCATGGTTGATTTGCATAATGTGGGAATACTGATACTGGATTTAAAGTTGGGTATCTCAATGAATTAGAAAGAATGGTAGCAACAAAGCTTCCTAATTCAAACTTAAGAGCCAGACCTCACATAGAGTCTAGGATTAAGACTGTAAAAAAAGAGTGGAGCATTGTTTATAATATGATAAGGAAAGATAGTAGTGGATTTGGATGGGATATAGAAAAGAAGATCATCATTGCTGAAGATCATGTATGGGATTCTTACTTAAGTGTAAGTATTGAACTTTTATCTTGTTTTAAGTATTTTCTTTAACTACTTTCTTGTAATTTATATAAATTATTGACTTTTTTTATCTGGTTAAAGAGTCACAAAGATGATACTCAATTTTGACAGAGGAGATTTCCTTTTTATCATGAACTGACTAGAATTTATGGAGAAGATCGTGCAACTAGAAATGACGGACAAACTGTTTTGGATATTCTTGAGGAAATGGAAAGGGAATAAGGTGTAGGTGGGATAAATGAATGTTATAGCCAATGACAATAATAACATTAGGCCTAGGATGTGGAGAGTGTATTCACGTAGGAAGAAAGGAGTGTATTGAGGCAGTGAAAGAAGCTATTCTTTCCCTGAGGAGCAGTCTTGCTCTGGTTTAGTGAGTTATCATCTGATTTGCTTGTAATAGTAGTGTTATCACTAGTTTAATATCAATAATATACGGATCTCTAGCCTCTTAAGCTAGAGTTTCTAACATTGGTCCGACCTGCCGGATTCCCCAATTCCAGGAGAGAGGATCAGCTCTTTTAGTGGAGATTAGAGAAGTAATTGCAACTCACCTGGATGCCACCTAAGATGTCCGATAGGGTTAACGTGTTAGAATCCCGTATGGCGCATTTGGAGGCTGGGGTGGAAGAAATCCAGTTGTCCATGCGGTTGGCAATGGGAGAACTGCAGCACAGCTTGCTGTTGGAGATGAGTAAGATAATGGGCAAGAGGCCAGAGGAGGGCCAAGGTAGTGGTGACGCTTCTAGAAGGGGACCTAACGTAGCAGGGGAAAGGAATGCACATCCGGAGTAGTCCCATCTAATGGAGCACTCCTACGACACCATGGAAGAGTATAGGATGTCAGTTCGTAAAGTGGAATTACCCATGTTTGATGGGTCTGATCCCGTAGGGTGGATTACTCAGGCGGACGTGTATTTTGAGGTGCACAATACATCCGAACCGATCAAAATGAAGTTGGCTTTATTGAGCATGGAAGGTTCCACCATACATTGGTTTAACCTTCTTGGGGAAACAGAGGAGGAGCTAGACTGGGAGAAGTTCAAAAGAGCTCTAATAGATCGTTACGGAGGGCAAAGATTTGAGAACCCCTTTGAAGAGTTGTCGGACTTAAAACAGACGGATTCGGTGGAGGAGTATATTGAGATGTTTGAGTTTATTTCATCACAGGTGGGGCGTCTACCGGAAGAGCAATTTATGGGGTATTTTATGAGTGGGTTAAGGGCTGACATTCGAAGGAGGGTGAGAACGTTCGGACCTTTGAACAGATATCAGATGATGAAGATTGTGAGGGCAGTAGAAGAGGAGGTGAACGGCGAACTGGAGGGAGGAGACGTGACTGGGAATCGCGCGCGCACCTGGCACCCACACCGCGGACAAAATATGTGGTGGAACTCTCGGGTCGGGCTGACCCATCACCTTGAGATGGAGGGTCCAAACCCGATGGGTCGGGGGTGATTTGCGAATGGAACCGGGACTGTGAGACACCGAGAAATGACGGGAGTGCCTGCTGAACCACATGCGCCGCCCAGAGTAGCCACCCCTCTACCGGCGACACTCACCAGAAGGCTGGATGGTGATCGGCGAGGACAGACAGAAAAGAATAGGGGTCTGCGTCATCTATCCTATCATGAGTTAATGGATCGCAAGGCTAAAGGCTTGTGTTTCCGGTGTGGAGAGAGGTTTCATCCTCTTCTTCTATGTGCTGAAAAACAGTTGCAATTATTGATCTTGGACGATAACGAGACCTTGGATGAGAATGGGGAAATAGTGGCGTTGGAGATTAACACTGAGGAGGAGACAAATATCGCCTTGGAATGTCGGACGATGGGCGTGTTTGGAGTGAACGGAGCAGGTGTGCCAGAACATAAAATCATGCGCATGATGGGTTAGCTACGAGGAGTACCCATCGTCATTTTGGTGGACAGTGGCATCAGCCACAATTTCATCTCGCCGGAGTTGGTCAATGGATTGGGACTGGCAATGGGGAACAACAAGGGTTTGGGGATCCGACTGGGAGATGGCCACCGTGTGACCACTCAAGCGCAGTGCTTGACAATTCC
>JAOQMN010000008.1:26242401-26253120 GCA_027563555.1 Erythroxylum raimondii | reverse complement strand
GAAAGAATTTAATTGATACTTTTTATAAATCCTAGTGGGAAAGATAACTGTACTACAATAACCTGTACGTTTACGGTCGGGATCCGAGTGCGTTTCTATTTATAATTCATCAGCTCGATCAACATGCACTAAAATTGGGCCTGATCGGGGCCAGGCCAAAATTAACATTCCTAATTTTAATGAACTATAGGATGTATTTTCGTAAAAATAATTTGTCGTAGTTATGTTTAAGGTTGAAGATTATAAATACTTTACATGTTTTAAAAGTTAACTTTACGTCCCCTAAAAAAAAGTTAACTTTACGTGTAAATTAAAGGATAATATAACGTTATAGGATGAGGTCCAACTTCCAACAATGTGTGTCGCGGGTTACGAAGTAACTTTTGCTTGAGAATATCCATATTTTTAAAAATCAAATTCAATCATTTAGAGAATTCAGTCATATTAAAATTTGATTAAGAAATAGCTTGATGGGGTGATTAAAATGTATTTAAAATTAATTGAAAATCATTCAAGAAATTTGAGTCAAATCGGGGACAGTACCGTAAATTCAACCCTTTCCATATAGGGTAAAGGGGTGTGGACTGCATAGCCATCGAAGGAAATAACGTACGTGTCAAAACCCAACAATTCCAAGACCCGTACTCAGCCAAACCCCTAACGCATTTGCATCATCTTACACAAAGACACAGAAACGAACTCCGATTAGAAAGACGGACGGAGATAAAGAGAATTTATGTGAGTTCTTGGTACTGGTTCAGAACCTTCTTTTCTTTATCTATAAATAAATCCCACCAACTGTGGGCCTTTAGATTCTTCACTTCTCCTCACCCCCTTAAATCCACAAATTCGTTGAAGAGTTAGGGCAAGTTCGTTTCTTTGTTTCTTTCAACTCAAAGTTCAATAAATATGGCATCTCAAGCTAGCCTTCTCCTTCAGAAACAGCTTAAAGGTGGGACCTTTAGTTTTCTTGATTTTGGTGGTGGGTTTGTAATCGAATTTGTTTCTGATCGATCGGTTCTTTGGGCTGTGCAGATCTTTGTAAGAATCCTGTTGATGGGTTCTCAGCAGGTCTGGTCGACGAAAGTAATATCTTCGAGTGGAGTGTGACGATTATTGGGCCGCCCGATACGCTTTAGTATGTATTACGTAGCAATCGGCTTGGAAAAGTTTGTGCGTTTCGTATGATTATTGATTTGATTAAGGGTTTCTTTTCCAAATGTTCTATTGGGGGATTTTTGTTCCCCGCTTTTATTGGTTTTTCGATTAATAAGGGAGGTGTTGTTGATCTGGGTTCGTTTCGGTTCTTGTTGCACTGTTGGGTTCTTGAAATTTGATTCATTTGAACTGCCTATTGTCTTTGTGAATGGTGCTTCTTCTTGATGTGCTTCTTTATCGTTGTTTGAATGTTTTACTGTGATCGCTAAACTGTTAATATTTACTTGAAGAGTTGGGGTCTACCTGAGCGATAAATATATGGAAAAATAAAGTTTTAGTGCCAATTCAGGGGAATTATTTTCCACCACAGGCTGATATCAACTTCCACTGTCGTATGATAACATTTCGAAGCGGTTTGACTCTTGAAGGGGGTTGTGCTACGTCCTCGCTCTTTGGGCCTTTCTTGTTTGATGCCTGGCACATCTGAGGCATTTTAATTTGCCATTTACCTTGGCTTTTAGCAGTTTTTTTTATTTTAATGCCTCAAAATAGTCTTGTTCTTCCCCCTTCATATGTATGCTAAGTTGATTCTTGTCAATATGCGATGATGGTATCTGTTTCCTTACGTCACTGCTTTTGCAAATGTTGGGTGCAGTGAAGGGGGTTTTTTCAACGCTATCATGAGTTTTCCATCCAATTACCCAAATAGCCCCCCAGCAGTGAAATTTACGTCTGAGATATGGCATCCTAATGGTTGGTTGTTTTTTAAGTAGTGTTATTGGCTATTTTGTCGTCTTTTTCGTCATGCTCATAGAGTTATTTTTAATTAATTGCAGTATATCCTGATGGCCGAGTTTGCATATCCATTCTGCATCCACCTGGTGACGACCCTAATGGTTATGAGCTTGCCAGTGAACGCTGGATGCCTGTTCATACGGTGGGTAGTGTTACTATTGTTAGTGCTTCTTGACTGGGTGCCTTCAATTCTTCCACTCAGATTTAACATAACTAAGGAATTTATTTTTATAGCTTATTGGTTTCGTACTTTGTGCAGTAATGTATTGGTTTGTCATTTTTATTTCTGCTTAGTAGTAGAATGTAAGGATGGCTTGCAAACCAAGAGAGCTGGCAACTGCTTGTTGTTCATATAGAATAATAGGTGAGAGAGACAGGAAGACCAGGATAGGTGGAAACTCAGTAACTTAATTAAGTGGCCTTCTTGAAACAACAGAAGTGAATTGACTTGTTTGTGTGCAAAAGCTCAGAGAGATATGTGTGTGCATGACTTTAATGTCAAAAGTTATTGGGAGAATTGAATGGTAAAAAATACTATGAGAAATGCTGTTTTTTGGTCTTTATGATCCATGTTGATGGATAAGCAGTGTTTTTGACTAATAATTTTCTTCAGAAATCTTAAGATCAGTCCCTGAGTATTGTTCCATAACAATTTCTATAGCATTTGGGAAAAAAATGGCGCCCTGTGATTTTTTTGTTTATTCTAGTAAAGATAATTTTCATTGGTCACTGGTGAGGTACGATGTTGTATTGGTCAGATCCAAAACCCTCTTCTCGTGACTCTTTAGTTGTTTATATGATATACCTTAGGGTTCACAATCTGTCACTGTTAGAGTGGTTTTGAAAGTGTGGAAGTACCTTATTCAAACATTATTCACGAGGAATGTACTTATCGCCAATGGTTATTTGTGACAAATCACTTACAAATGGTTGTGGGTAGTCTATAAAGAGAAATTTATTAATAATCCATCTTCAATCTCCAACTTCATGATTCATTCAAGTTATGGGGTTGATTTCCTTCTTGTTAGTTCTTTTATGTTTTGGATGCATGTTTGACACATTAAATGTGAACCTAGATGCAGGAGGGTCTGTGTTTCTTCTTTACTTTGATTTGTGAATCAATACAAATCCCTTCCCCATTGATTCCCTCCGGATTTTGAAGCTTAAGACAGGGAAGATTCCATTTTTCTCCTTGTAGATGATGACAGCATGCATGAACTTGATATATCTTTCCCCTTAATGATACAGTTAGGATATAATGATATATCTTTCCCCTTAATGGTGCAGTTAGGATATAATGATATATCTTTCCCCTTAATGGTGCAGTTAGGATATAATTATTTGATATTGGCCTCTGATTTTGAGCTAGCATTTTTCTTGTACAACCATGTCTGATATATCTCCACATGTTAATCCTTTTGGCAGGTCGAAAGTATAGTTTTGAGTATCATATCAATGCTTTCTAGTCCAAATGATGAATCTCCTGCCAACGTTGAAGCTGCTGTAAGTAAATCTTAACTTTTGTGTTAGACACTACTCCTGGTATATGTTCTTTCCTAACTTCAACGTAGTTAATGCACCTTGAGTACTCGTTATCTTGCTTAAGTTTTCTTAAGTATGTAGAGAAGATTTTCAAGCTGCAGTTCCACTAGTAGAATAATTGTTTGCAATAAGTATTGACTGTTTCACTACATTGCTAGTGGTCATATTGTCATGAGTAGGTATTTTCTTGATTCAACCAAGACTCAGTCATCTGGCTCTTGTGATCTTCTCTGGAGAAGAATCTCCTCTAGAACATTTACTAATACACAGGTTATAACCAACTGAGTAGCTCAATTCTTTTGTAGTTCCATTTTGATGAATGAAATGATATACCTGTGCTATGGATGGGGCTTATGTGAGTCTTCTGTTTCGGAGATAGTAATTTTTAACCACTAGTAGAAGTTAAAATGCGCATGATGCTCATATGACAAAAAGTGGAAAAAGTTGATAAGAGAATAAACAACGCGGCGAATGCTGTTTAAACTGCTGAGATGCAATTGATCTGTATAAATTAAGCTGTTTATTTTGTTAATCAGCTTGCTGACCTGATAGTCTGATCAGTATCAAAGCTGTTCATATACTTGCCATATCATTTTCCATTTAGCATGCATATACTACGGTGAGGAAGAGATGTAGTGCTTACTTAATAAAAGGAAAGTTGTAGTAGCTTTATGCGCTGAAGGTGGTATTGACCAGTAAATTTTAATGCAGAAGGAGTGGAGAGAGAGTAGAGATGAATTCAAGAAAAAAGTCAGCCGCTGTGTGAGAAAATCACAAGAAATGTTGTGATCCGCAACTGCTCTTATTATCTGTTGGTGTGTGCCGTGGAATAGTATCATTTTTGGTTGTGGGTTGGGGGAGGAGGTGTGATCTTTTGGGGTGGATCAGTGGGACTCTAGCAGCATCAGTGGGGAATTTCTCTTGTAGAATGTCTTGCTAAACACATTGTCATGTCTTTATTCCTTTCTCCTCCTTTCTGCTTTTTGCTTGGTCAAGTCAATTGTTGTAACGCCAAATAACATTTGTGTACTTTAAAGGATCTTTTATGGCAAGGTTTCTTTTGAATTCTATACTTAGAGGTCTTTCGTTCTATATATATATATATCTATATATATGTTTTTTGGTCAGAAGCTTATGTTTCTGACAAAGGCTTTTGTGCCGAAGTGTGATGATATATGATTGATTGCCAAGAAGAAACGATCCCATACATGCTACACGACCACGCTTCAATAACTCGTATAATTCAACCACATATTCATAAATACTAAATAATTTTATTACCATTCTCAAATCTTAATGTTTTAAAAATTGAATCAACCATTCTTAAAGTTAAACGGATAAGACAAGAGGTTTAAAATTTAAAAGGTGTAATTGGTATTATATAGGTATAAAATTAACTAAAAAAATTTAAAATTTGATCGGAAGTGACTGTTTTTTTTTATATTTGAAATTTAATTAAAAAAGAGATGTCAAAAAATTTGCTTGATTTATTTTGGTTTGCAAGAAGTTAATTTACAAAACTTAACTTGAATTTTTTTTTATCATTGTCAAATCTCAATAAAGTATGCACTAATTAAAAAATGATCTCTTCTTTTGAAACACAATCCCACGAAAATAAAAGATATCCTTTTCATGAAATAGTTAGATCTAGCATATCCATCTTAAGTAAAGAGTTTAGTATCATGTGTTACAAAAGTCTTTTAAAAACCGAACTTATACTGTAAGTTGCGTCTACATTTTTGCACAACAATCTTACTTAGATCCATTTAAGCGCATATCCATCTTAAGTAAAGAGTTTAGTATCATGTGTTACAAAAGTCTTTTATAAACCGAACTTATACTGTAAGTTGCGTCTACTTTTTTGCACAACAATCTTACTTAAATCTATTTAAGCAAGACTTAGCCTTTCCATATAGTCGTCAACCAATGACTTTGTTCTTGAATATCTCACGACCTTTGCAAGAAAACTACGAAAGTACTAGAATATTCAAAGGCAACGATAAAAGCAAGAAAGAGATACAACAAAATGCCAACCTTTATTCAAAGTATACAAAGGATGCTCTCTCAATTTCTGTATGCAAGGAGCAAGACTCAAATGAGCTATATATAGGCATTCAGGCTTGGGGGTCAAGTTATAATATTAACAGAACTCTACAACCTAAGATCACATCTTATCCTATCATATTACATCATTATCTAATAAGATGACATCTCCATCCGATAAGGTTTATTTACATCCAAACTAACAAGATAAAAGATTACACATAATCAATTATAAAAGATTACACATAATCAATTCATATTCACGAAGATGTCCATTATCTTCAGATGATCCTCCCGTGTGGTCTTTATCTCTTAGAGCTAATGTTTATCCTCCGTGATCTTATCCACTATATCATCGAAGTTCTCCCTATAATCTTTATCCATTGATGATGAGTCATCCAAGCCAAAGTTGGTCATAATACACTGGTCCGATCTAATGCTTACTTATGTCAAGTCCATTAGTTATGGTCTGCTCATTTGAGCATACACTAAGTCCTTAGTCCATCAAGAGCTTAACCTTACCCATATCAACTCGGACAAGGTTTGAACCTGTAGCGCCCCCTTACTACAGGGTATACACTGAGATGCTCGGAGGTCATTCCGGTACATATTCTACGATAAGGGCGAGCCACGTTCGATTCCTACAGTCGCTTCACATAGCATCATAACATTTTTCACTTGTAAAGCATCATAAGAAAACACAATTTTTTTAAAAACCAACTTTTCCTCATTTCATTTCTCAAAATGAAAAGTCCACATTGTATCTTTCAACCTTAAATACATGTACATTAACAAAACCTAGTACAAAAGTACTACATGAAATAGGAAAAGATATCAAATCTATCTAAGTCATCCAAAAATCCCAGCTGACTGACCTTTGATCTATGACTTCTCTTGCCAAAACACAATCTACACGGCTGGTAGAGCCTCTCAGTAGCTAGAGTCGTCTCTCGGTCCTGAAAAGACAATGTTGCAATTTTGATGAGTTTTGCGAACTCAATGAGGTAACCATCATTGATGGTTCACTCAATCTATGCAACACATCAATTCACAAAACAAACATTTCACAACTTTGCATTTTACATGAATAACACATTTTCATTTAAGCACAAGCAATTTTGCATTTCACTCAATCAAACATACTTAACAAGATACATATGAAATGCTCATTAGACACCTTTCCAATTATTACGTTGTTGTGACCGAGTGCCTGAACTGTCCTATATAAGGCTCATTAAACGTTGAGCCTAAGGCTTTGAATCACTGTTGAGCTCGAGGCTCAATTTCACTCGTTGAGCTTTAAGCTCTAATCAGTAGCTACTCTGGTCGCAACTGCCATTATCTGATTATGCATTAATGAATGGAATGCATGTACTACAATCAATCACATTATAAGCACATAGGTTCACATTCACATTTAAGCTACACTTCAATATCGCAATTCCCAGTACACAATCATCGGACCTTCTGTCCGGAATCCACAATCAAATTGCATTCATTCATTATTCAAAACATAATAATAAGCAAACAATAATTGAGAGAAACCGTCTAGGTTACTCACCAACTGCTCCCAAAGCTAGTACCTGGAAGTTTCGGCAACGTCTGTGGGTTGACGTTCCAGTTGCTCCTCTATAACAAATAACATACATATATATCACAATTTGTACAATCAAGGTGTTTCATAATGCACATGAATGAAATGAAATATGTACAATGCATGTTCATGACAATCCTGGGTATCATTCCATCAATTTCATCACAAAATCATTCTCAACACAAAACGCATCTTTTTCCAAGTCACACTTTCGGGTCTATTATTCACATTGAATTGGAAAGTGAAGATGAAATAATTTGATCATACTCTCTTCTAGAAAAATGTTCCTCTATGTCTTATGATTCCATTGATACCAAAATCACTCAATTTGGTTCAGTAAATAGGAAGATATGCCTTAAACATTTTTGGACTATTCTTAAGCAAAACCAATGAATTATACCCAAATTCCATCTAGAAATTGAACATCTTAGAGACTAAATCAAAATACTACTTCTTCATATGATTTGTAGCCCTATTTCTCTAGTTTACTTCAAAAGAAAAAAAATCTCATTTGGAATCCTATAGGTCCAAATATAATCAAAACATTGAAGTATGCTCAGTAAAACTAATCCCATTTACACTGTCCCAACAGACTCCCACACTTTCCTTTCATCAATCTCTTTCAATTTAACACCAATTAATATCAATTTTCATGGAGATGTATGAAAATGTGTTAGGAATCTATTGCTTCAAGAACCAAGTCATGTGGAGGTCTAGAGAAGGAGTTATGGTCAAAAGAAGCAACCAAGTTCATGTTTTCACTCTTAATGAACCTATGTTGGCGCGATTGCCATAACATTCACCATAGATGTCGGAATGATTATGTTTTTGGACTGTTAGAAAGAAGACATCTAAGGCTAAAATTTTCATAAAGACCAAAAATTGAAATTTTGTTGTTTTCTAGGTCAAAACACACGGACCGTGCGAATTTACACGGTCAAACCGTGTAACCTTCGAGTGAAATGTGTCCCTGTGCCCCAAAAAAACACGGCCCGTGTGAATTTATATGGGCAGGCCGTGTAACCTTCGGGTTAACTAAAATTTTTACCTCCAAAACTCCTCCAAAGGGTCCCAAACCCATTATAACCTTACATAAACTCTTAAGCATCCCAAATTCATCTATTCTTAAGCAATTATCACTCCAAAACTATTTAAACACAATTTATGATGCATTCACTACCAAATTCTAACTCTTCTCTATAGATTACTCCTTCAAATATATCCAATTTTAACTCAACATCCTCCATGCACATCTCATATTCCCCATTTGATCATAAACACCCAATATAATCCATCTCACACACCTAAAACATAACACAACATAGACATGTATCCATAACTTTTGCTGCACTCAATTTCCCACATTCATGTCAAGATTTGGGACTCTTAAAGACAAAATTAACAGTTATTGTCTTCACAAGAAATGTAGCCAAACACTTCTATTTTAAGCCAAACTAAAATTCATCTCAATTGCTCAACTATAGAAAAAGTTATGGCCAATACATTGAAGCATATTCAAAGAAAATTTCCAGATTTTACACTTTCAAGACTTTGCATCTACCTCTTCTTCTACCTATTTTATCTCTTCCATTACATTTCCTCATCATTAACTACTCAATTCACTCAATATATCAACCACAAATAATTCAAGATCCATACTTGAGCATTACCTCAAAATATAGCATCAACATGCACTCATTCATCACAATTTTCTACACTCTCCCTCACTCCATCATATGCAACATCTAACTTCCAAAACATCTCTAAAACACATTATTCATCAATAATGAATGATCACAATTACAAAACATGACATTTACATCATCCATGTCACCTACACACACACACCAAATCAAGTCATCAATCCTACATTTCTCATCATTCAAGTTTCATTTTACCAATACCCATAACATTAAAAGCATACTTACTTGGTTTCACTTCCAATTCTTCAAGAACAACACTAGCCCTAGCTCCCAAGCATCACTTGATCATCATCTTGAAGGAGGTAAACTAGGTTTTTCTTGTGGCAAATTGAAGAAACAACAAGATGGAAGTGGAAATTGATATATGGGAACAAGGTGGGATGTTGGTAAGGTTAGAAGAGAAAGAAGAAAATGAAAATGGATGAGAAGGAGGGAGCAAGTAACGAAGAAGGAGAGGAAAATAAGAAGAAATTTCTCATTTGGCCTTCTAATTATAAAACCATCGTGGAAGGCTACTAAAAAGAAGGGTTTTATGAATAAAAAACAAAGTTTAAGACACGGTTAGGCAAGTGACACTCGTCTCTTGCCACGTGTCTCATTTTTAAAGCATTCAATTGGTTCTTTCCAACTAAATGTCAATTCCTACTCCAAATTTTTTCCCAAATTTTCAATGGCATTTGTTACTAATTCCTAAGGTCATTTAGAAAAATTTTCATTGCCATTGGACAATAATTTCTACTATCATTTAACAATTGTTTTGCTACTTAACATTTTTGCTAGTCCAGAAATTACTACAAATTTTCAGAAAAATTTCCTAACAGTCTCCAAAAATTTTAAATCAACAATGACCCTCTCCAACTCAATTTTCCATACAAACAAACCACAATTTTCAATAATAATCACATTTATTAGCAATTATACCGAAAAATGTCATGAATGCATGTACAGTCATTTTCATGTGCAAAAATTTACTATTCCTATGTATGAATATGATATATTATGCATGAACATGCAAAGGCATTTCTAAGCGCTCATTGATCACTCAGATTTACTATTCTAACCTCCCCGTAGGTAAATGGGATGTTACAATAACACACCTTTTCAAGCTTAGCAGCTACTGCATCAAAAGCCATAGTTTTTCCAATTGCACTAGGAAAAAAAACATAAGCCATCCATAGACTAATACTTCAGAGGAATTTTATGAAAATTGATCCATAAAGGATTGGATTATCCACCCCCATGCCAAGGTCCCAATTCCAAATCTTACTCATATTATTATCATCTGTAAACTTGAGCAAAAAGGGATCCTCCTCTGTAAGAAGGATTCTATCTAAACCCTTATTTCCCAATTTGTTTTGAGCCACATTTGTATAAAGGAAAACCTGGTCTTTTGTTTAAGAAAAAACCAGCTAAGGTATTGTGCCAAAGTTTTGCTTCTTTTTGAAGAAACTCGAGGGGATGGGAAACTACACCATCTACCAGGGTAAAAGAGAAATGTTTAGGCTTAGCTAGGGGAGTTTCAAAAGGAACAAAATTGCCCTAAAATTCACTAATGACATTTAAGTTTTTAGCATTTTGCTTGGTTTGATCCTTGACAATATTTACATCAGGAGCTTATTGAAGAGTAGGGAAATGGTTCTGCATTACCACTACAGGAGTAGAGCTCCCTTTGAGGGTTTCCATGAAACCTCCTATAATAGAAAGTTACCTGAAATAGAATGGAGAGCACCAAAATCCTTCTGCAAGAGGAAAGTTACTTTTCCTTTATTGTTTATTCAAGAGAGCTTCATCTGAGAGATTGATTTAAGCTAATGTTGCTGGTGTGTTATATTAGTATTAATACTTGCCTAAATTTTTAGATCAAAATTTCAAGTATTAAATTGT
>JAOQMN010000008.1:26201216-26214879 GCA_027563555.1 Erythroxylum raimondii | reverse complement strand
TGTTAACCCAGCTCAAAAAGGTGACTTGGAGAATCACTGGACTATGTCTCCATTGGACAATTACAATTACCGTACATTCCATGTTAAATTGTAACGTATATCGATAATGATAAGCACTAAATTCAGAGATCATTTATCCAACTATTGGTGATAAGAATAGTGGCTTTGGTAAAGATTTCTTCGATGATGTTTATTCAT
This sequence comes from Erythroxylum raimondii, assembly GCA_027563555.1. Classification (NCBI taxonomy): domain Eukaryota; kingdom Viridiplantae; phylum Streptophyta; class Magnoliopsida; order Malpighiales; family Erythroxylaceae; genus Erythroxylum; species Erythroxylum raimondii. The sequence goes on along the minus strand of JAOQMN010000008.1, from coordinate 26,214,681 downwards.
TTCTAGCCACCAATAATTAAATGACTAACGTAACCAATTGCTATTCTGTACAATCCCTTTCTAATCCTTTTGTTCAGTAGGCTTTCATACAGGGTCATCTAGTTAAAATTTGGCAAGCCCTTGACTTCAAATCCTTAAATGACTACAACACAAGAGTTGGGTATATGTTAAAACGACGTCGTTATAAACCGCTTGAATTGAGTTGGGTTACAGGTGTAGTTCTTGCTGTACTGATTGTATCTTTTGACGTAACTAATTATTCTTTACTTTAGGATCAAATTAATTATTGGGCAATAAAAATTGAAACAGACGTGCCAAAACTATTCCTATAACAAGATCGCCTTTGGTAGAATTATTGCGTGGAAGTACCAGTGTAGGACAATCCACTTTGACTCGTTTTTATAGTTTACACGCTTTTGTATTATTTCTTCTTACTGCTGTATTTATGTTAATGCACAAACTATTCAAAATTATTCAAAATTAGTAAGCACATAAAAATGCACAAGCGCTCAAAAGCATTTTTTGCACAAAATATTAAAAATTAAACATTTATTTATTAGATGGAAAACAGCAAAGATAAGCCTCTCCTTTTTCGAAGGCTGCCTCAGCTTCCTCTAAAATCCTAAATCGCAAGGTAGAGGAAAAACCAACATTGTCACCAATAGCCCAGCCCTTGGAGGTTCACATACATGATAGATGACCGTTACAAGAATAATGAATGCTCAGAGCAATCCCTAATGTGCCATAGTCACAAATATCTTTACGCTGGAGATACTAAGATGCACAAACAAAGGCTATGCTTAGACGATTTTAGAAGGGGCGGCTTTCAGGATCATAAAAACTGGCAATCAGAGCTATAAAAATCCATACCATTAGGATGGTAATTACAGCAGTTCTCAACAGTTGGTCCCACTCATTCTCCATGATAATATCATTCTGATAATTTGGACTTGGCAACGACAGATCATCTCCACCATCACTAAGATGCTCATAATCTATTTCCCTTGTATCTTCTCTGAAATCTGCATGCCGGGTTGCATGAATGCTACTGGTTGAGCATATCTTACAGGCACAATTGCCACCAAGATATGATGGGAGTTGCTGAAGGTACTCGGATAGAACCCTGTGATACATGCTCCCTTCAATTCTTAATTTCTTACGGGTGACTGGTTTCAGAACCTGAATGGGAAAAGCAAAATGCACATTAGACAGCACATGTAGGCAACTTTTAACTGAAGATGCAATCTTCCTTCCCGCTAAACCCAAAAAAAGAAACAAAGGAAAACAAAGAGCATGAGACCATATGCTTAAAAGTAAAATGCACATGAGACAGCACATGTAGGCAACTTGTAACTGAAGATGCAATCTTCCTTCCCACTAAACCCAAAAAAGAAACAAAGGAAAACAAAGAGCATGAGACCATATGCTTGAAAGCAAAATGCACGAGACAGCATATGTAGGCAACTTTTAACTGAAGATGCAATCTTCCTTCCCACTAAACCAAAAAAAGAAACAAAGGAAAACAAAGAGCATGAGACCATATGCTTACTTGAATAAAAGTCTGAGCAATGACTCGCACAATTGGAGGAAGTCGTATAACAAGAAGATGTCCAAGACGGTTAGGGAAGTTCTCTTGCAAAAGAGTACAACAGGATCTCATCATTTGCATTGGAATTCTCAATGGGGTGATTCCATCACAATCTACAAGGACTATAATTTGAGGATTCTCTTTGTCAACTAAATGCAGGATTCCATGTTCAACCTGCGATACTGGATCATTGCATATCCATATTTGTTATTAAAAACTGAACATAGCACAAAAAGAAGTGTAGGGACGCAAATGAAGGAACATAAAATTTTCTCCAAGACCATATGCTAATGGCTCGCATCAAAACTCCAAATTTGACACCAAGAGCAACTGTGAAGCTGGTACTAACAGCTTCTTCATACCATCCTATCATTCAGAGCATTCTTAATTCATTATATAACGGATAGTAGCTGCAAAAATAGCCTCTCCAACATACAGAAAGGAAGAAAAATTATACTAGCCTAAAGCAGCAATGCTAGAGCTACTTGCTTTTACAAACATATTAATAGCTATTTGGATGAATTGCTGCATTACTTGCATAGATATGAACCAGATATTAGACTCCTCAGCATTCATTCCTTGATCTCCTGAATAAGATAATACTTCGGCCAACTTATCTTCTTTTTACATGCACCGAAAACAGCCTTTATATTGAGAATATGAAGAGGAGAACCAGTAATTTCTTAAAAATCAAATCTATAAGAAGTAATTTAATCACCAAAGGAAGAAGACTTACTGACTGCTTGAGCAAAACGAGGCCTTGCATCAGATGACAAGTCAAGACAAGCTTGTCCTAATCGTATGATAAGGCAAGGTCGGTTCTCCAAATCAAATCCATGCCAGAATACCAAACTTGTCCACATCTTAAGCTCTTGTTCTGAAAGGATTCTATAAGTCTCTCTCCATCGGATTGTCTTCTTAATTGAAGATAACAAGTATGAAAAATCCCCATTGGCAGCAGTAAAAAATCTTGAGAGCTCATCATCATCAATTCTGCAAAAGGTCTATGTCATGATCTGCTGCATCATGGCTGTACAATGGTTTCCAAACTAGCCACAAAAGTGAGGACTATGCCTCAGCAAAATAAAACAAAGGCCAACAGCTTGGAAATAAATATATGACTAATGAAACTATCGAATCATAGAAATCTCTATCAAAGGAAAGAATTGGAGAAATCAAATTAATGTTAAAGGGTTAACTCTGTGTCTTTGGCTACATGGAGCTACCCCTTTAAGCTGAATTAAGGACAACAAGTAGATAGGTGCATATACCAACTTTGGACTGGCCTAATGAAAGTGAAATTGTATCCAACACCCACTTTTTTTCATCTCCGCTGTTTTAGTTCCTTGTGTAATATCTAATAGAAAAAAGGGAAATTGAGTTCAATTTGGTGAACATACTACTTTCCATCTTAGAAATTTGTTGGTTAGTGCATATACATTTTTTAGTACCCCCAAAATAAACTTTCAGGATTGAACTTTGGTTCTGGACCGAACTTTGATCCAGCTTTGTTCTTTCTACCTCCCAAATACATAAATGTTAATAAGCATGCATCTAGCTAACAATAATAGAAAGGGAGCATTCGATGTTTAAAGTCAAATTCAATTGACAAAGAAATTTTTTATTCAAATTAGGTTAATGGAAAAATTATGAAAATATAGAGAGAAAAGGAAAAGAAGGGAGAGGGAGATTAACCTAGAGAGGGAAACGAAACAGAGCATTATGAAATGAAAGCTACAAGGCTATACAGGAAAACCAAAACTGCATATAAATTTTCTCAAAATTGGGATACAGAAAAAGTGCTCATCATTTTATAAGGAAAAATCTTCTCTCAAATGTAGAAAAATCGAGCATTCGAACATAAATTTCTTTCATTTTCTATGAGACGTTTTTCAAGAATTACCCAGTTTTATTGATGCAAATACCTTTAAGTTTATAAGCCAAGTAAAAGAGAACAGATGGTGGAATATACTGTTCATGTTACTGTTCACATAAAAATGAACTAATGAAGAGTTGTCATATTTGATTTATACCAAGGTTTTCCTTGCTACATAGAAATTAATAAGTTGTTTATATTGTCCTTAGGATGTTTAGGACTTGCACTTATTTAAAAAGAATAAAATAATGTGGAAAAGATCTACTGTTGATACTTAGAAATCATGGTAGATTCTTAGGGATTGATGAGTTGTAATTTATGCATAAGTTATAGGCTTAGTCAACTCCATGAAATAGGAAAATTAGCTGTATGGTTTTCTCCTTTTTTAGCATCTTGTACTGCCTATAAGATCTGTACATGTACATTATTCAAAATATAGAATACCATTTTTTTCTCCATATGGTATCAGAGCAGGAACTTAATCCCTAACACTCCCCCTTCATGAAAAAAATTCTTCCAGGACTTATTCCATGGAAAGATTGAAACCCTAGCCCCTCACAATGTCAGAAGTTACTTTTGAACCAGCCCCTCTTTTCTCTAGGGTTGCTAAAAATCGTGGCCTCACCTCTGACTCCCATTCTGTCCAGATAACCACCAGACGTCTCCATGGAAACAGTTTCCTACGTTGGTCACAATTAGTGCGAATGTATGTTCGGAGGAAAGGAAAGATTGGGTATTTGACTGGTGATAATAAGGCACCAGATGTGAAGGACCCATCCTTTGCTACTTGGGATGTAGAAAATTCCATAGTTATGGCGTGGATTGTTAATTCCATGGATGAAGACATTGCTTCAAATTATATGTGTTATTCAATTGCCAAGAACTCTGGGATAATATTCATCAGATGTATTCAGACCTTGTATAATCAATCTCAGGTGTATGAATTGAAACTGAAACTCAGGGAAACTAGACAAAGGGAGGCAACGTCACCAAATATTTCAATATCCTGAAAAGACTATGGCAGGATCTAGATGTTTTCAATGACTATGAATGGAAATCTTCGGATGATTAGATAATCACCACAAAGTAAATGGTAGAAAATGATCACAACTACAAATTTCTTGCTGGGCTGAATATAGAATTTGACGAAGTAAGGGGAAGGATAATTGGTCGTGGTCCTCTTCCTTCACTTGGAGAAGTATTTGCTAAGTCCGAAGGGAGGAAAGTCATCGGAATGTTATGCTTGGTAAGGAGTCCAGGGCATCAATTGAAAATTCTGCCCTGGTTGTAGCAGCAAATGCAAGCAGAACAGTCCACACGGGTGAAACAGCCAACAATCAGCATATAGAAGAGGAGAAGCCACGGGTATGGTGTGATTTCTGCAATAAACCTCGCCATACATGTGAGACTTGCTGAAGAATTCATGGCAAACCTGCCAACGAAAGAGTACCAAGTATGGAGATAGAATTGCTTGTACAAATGAGGTTGATTCAAGTCCCTTTAGTAAAGAACAGATGGATCATCTCCTTAGGCTGCCAAAGACCAATTCCCTTTCTGGTATTCCTAATGTTTCTCTTGCTCAAACAGGTAGAGAATCTAATGCCTTTTCCTGCCATTTTACTTCCGCACCTTGCATTATTGATTCAGGTGCTTCAGATCACATGACAAACCTTCCTCATGTTTTTCTTTCGTACTCACCTTGCTCTAGTGATAAAAACGTCAACATTGCAGACGGAAATTTCTCACTTATTGCAGGGAAAGGATCTATAAACCTTTCTGAAAAAATCACCCTTAAATCTTTTCACATCCCTAATCTTGCGTGTAATCTCTTATCAGTGAGTCAACTATCTAAAGATTCTAATTATCATGTTATTTTTTCCAATTCTCACTATGAATTTCAGGACCTGAACATGGGGATGATGATTGGCAGTGCTAGAATGGTGGATGGTTTTATTACTTTGATGAAAACCTTCTCAAGAATAAACAAGGTCAAATCTTGAGTACTAGTATGAGTTCTCTTTCTGCTTGTGAAAAAATTATGATTTGGCATCTTAGATTAGGACATCTAGCTTTTCATATTTGAAGTACTTATTTCCAGATTTATTTAAAAATGTGGATTGTTCATCTTTTAAATATGAAAATTTTCTTTTATCAAAATGTCATCGTTCTGCTTACAATCCGAAACCATATCGTGCCTCGAAACCATTCATAGTGATGTATGGGGCCCTTCAAGATTCACCACATATTCAGGGAAAAAAATAGTTTGTAACTTTTATAGATGATCACGGTCGATTCTGTTAGATATATTTGATGAATGATAAATCTAAGATAAAGAATGTTTTTAAAAACTTTTTTCATATGATTGAAAACCAATTTCAAACACAAATAAATATAATTCATTCTGATAATGGAACAGAATATTTCAATCATTTGCTGCGGAATTTTTTAAAAGAAAAAGGGATTCAACATCAATCTACTTGTATTGACAATCCTCAACAAAATGGCATTGCAGAAAGAAAAAAAAAACACTTACTTAAAGTTGAACGTGTTATTATGTTTTCAATGAATGTACCTAAATACTAATGGGGGGATGCAATTTTAACAGCATCCTACTTGATAAATAGGATGCCTACTCATGTGTTAAAATATAAAACACCTTTAGAGTCATTTACCCTTAAAATTTTTTGGGTGCATCGTATTTGTCCACATACCTATCAGACTTTGATCTAAACTTGATCCTAGGGCAGAAAATTGTGTGTTTATTGGATATGCACCAAATAAAACGGGATATAAGTGTTATAATCCTCAAATAAAATAGTTTTTTGTACGTATGTATGTCTCTTTTGTTGAAAGTCAACCATATTTTGATAAAAAAAATTGTCTTCAGGGAAAGACAGGAAATGAAGACCAGTTTTGGAAAACATCTATTCTACTACCTAACATGTTTTTTCCCAAACACAATAATGAACAAGAGGAAAGTACTAATCTACCAACGTCAAACATAGATGATTTACAAACACAGGGAGAAATACTAGGACAGGAACATATTAATTCTAGCTCAGAGCTTCGTGTTTAGGCTAGGAGACGTACTGATCAAAATAAAGATCTATCCACTACTTTAGTGCAAGACCAACCACTATCTTCGGGCAATGGTTCATCCAACACTACAAGTAATTTTGATCCTCTTCCTTTGACAAATCCAACTCCTACTATTGTTAATCTTGATGTCCCTATAGCACTTAGAAAGGGAGTTCGAACCTATACCAAACATCCCATTGCTAAATAAGTGTCTTACCATCGACTTTCTACTTTAAGTAAAGCCTTTACCTCAAATATCTCTAATTTGTTTATCGCGAGAACCATTTAGGAAGCCTTAGATAACTCGGATTGGAATTTAGCAGTTTTAGAAGAAATGGATGCTTTGGAAAAGAATGGGAGTTTGGATATAGTTGATCTACCAAAGGAGAAGAAACTGGTAAGATGTAAATGGGTGTTTACAATTAAGTGTAAAGTTGCTGGTAGTGTAGAGAAGTACAAGGTACTGTTAGTGGCAAAAGGATTTACACTGACACATGGTATTGATTACCAATAGACCTTTGCCTCGATTGCAAAAATTAATTCAATTTGTGTCCTGCTTTCATTATCTATTAGCTGTGACTGGCCCTTACATCAGTTATATGTAAAAAATGCATTCCTTAACAGGGGCTTGGAAGAGGAAGTTTTCATGAGTCTACCAACTGGTTTTGAAAAAAATCTTGGGGAAGAGAAAGTGTGTAGGCTGAAGAAATCACTGTATAGACTTGAACAATCTCCTAGAGCATGGTTTGACTGATTTGGAAAAATTGTTAGGGCCTATGGATATACGCAAAGTCAAGCAGATCATACGATGTTTATAAACATTCAAAAGAAGGAAAATTTGCTATTTTGATTGTTTATGTTGATGACATTATTTTAACAGGTGATGACCTTGATGAACTCAAAAGACTCAAGAAGGCCCTTGCCGAAGACTTTGATATCAAAGACTTGGGAGCTTTGAAGTATTTCCTAGGAATAGAGTTTGCTAGATCTAAAAAAGGTATCTTTGTCTCTCAAACGAAGTATGTACTAGATCTTATTAAGGAGATAGGTCCACTCAGATGTAGGGCAGTTGAAACACCCATTGACCCCAATGTGAAACTTCAACACGTAAAAACAAAAGTGAAGAATAGAGAAAGAATAGAGAACAATTTCAGAGATTAGTTGGTAGACTAATTTATTTGTTGCATGCTCATTCAGACATAGACTTTACAATGAGTATGGTAAGCCAATTTATGCACTCTCCAGGTCCAGAACACTTTGTGGCCATGTATAGAATCCTGAGATATTTAAAGAGTGCACCAGGGAAGGGCTTACTATTCGAAAGGCATGGTCACCTACAAATTGAAGTATACACAGATGTAGATTGGGCTGGAAGTACAATGGATAGAAGGTCTACATCTGGATATTGTACTTTTGTTGGAGGTAATCTTGTTACTTGGCGAGGCAAAAAGCATAATTTGGTGGCAAGAAGCAGTGCTAAAGCCAACTTTAGATCAGTTGCTCATGGAATTTGTGAAGTGTTGTGGATTAAAACGATCTTAGATGAATTGAAGATCATAAGTATTTCTCCCATAAAGGTGTACTGCGATAATAAAGCTACAATCCCAATAGCTCATAATCCTGTTCTCCATGATAGAACCAAGCATGTTGAGGTAGACAAGCACTTCATTAAAGAAAAGATAGATAATGGACAAATTTGTACGACTTATATATCTACTGGTGAACACGTTGTAGATGTTCTTACAAAAGGGTTGCCTAAGAAACAATTTGAGAAGTTGATTGGCAAGCTGGTTATGGAAGACATCTTCAGACTAGGTTGAGGGCGAGTGTGGAAAAGATCTACTACTGATACTTAGGATTGATGAGTTGTAATTTACGCATAAATTATAGGCTTAGTCAACTCCACAAAATAGGAAAATTAGCTTTATGATTTTTTTTTCCTTTCTTAGTATCTTGTACTGCCTATAAGATCTATACATGTATATTATTCAAAATATAGAATACCATTTTTTTCTCCATAATTAATTATTTTTGAAAATCTTAATTTGAATTTTTTTGCTAATAGGATTAGGGTTCCAAAATTTTTTCTGCATATATGTAAGTGACGTCTTGATGAAAGAAAGAATGATTTTCTTTATAAATTTTGAGTTGTCAAACTAGAAGATACAATTCTTTTTTCTATTAGTGATTCTTAAATCCTAGAGTTATTTATAGTCTTTTCATCCTAGGGGTAATTCCTAATTTTTTAATCTTAGGAGTGATTCCTAAACTATCCCTTTTCTTGTGTTCTTTACTAAAGGCCCCACGATCCTTCAGCAACGCAGACCTGAAGTTTCAGAAGTCCATACCAAATTTTCAGACCTGAAACTCAAATTCCAGAAACTAAACAAAAATCCAGCTACCCAGACTTTCTAATTGTCATGAGTTTTATTAACTAGTTGACGTATCTTCTATTTGTTCAACACCATTTCTACAACTAAATAGGCCCTTGGAATTTCTGAATAGACAGATAAAATCATGAAACATGCAGGATGGATAAATATTATTGAATACCTTTCAGGTAACAAAATCCCTTGATTTTCTAACTCTTTGTGGAGTTGCAGCAACCAATTTTCAGAGGCTACACATCGAGGCACCTCATCACTCACACATCGAGGCACCTCATCACTGCTGTAGATCACATGAAACTCGTGAAGTTTTGTAATAGTAAAATTAACACATTAGGATTAACTCCTTAAATACCAAATAAGATAAGGTAGCACAATCTTAAAGTTCAAAGATGGGAAAAGCATTTAAAGCTAACTGCAAGAAGAAAATTGGATCAGCAAAAACTCAATAAATTAAGTCAAATTAGTAAGATATCAAAATTAGCTCTTAAAAATTACAAAAACTTGTCCAACAAGTATGCAAACCAAGCAAAATTCAATATGAAAGAGCAAACCTAAGTTTAACTTTATCTAGCTATTAGAATTGTTAAACTCTCACACCAAAGAGGAACAATAAATAAGGGATATATACAAGAATACTTCCCTAACTCAAAGTTTTAAAATTTTGGGTTGAGATATAGTAATTCTCTTATATATGAACCACTCTGACGAAATAGAAATTTACAAAAATTTAACATGTTATCAAATTCACCGTAATCCGTTGATTGACTTTCCTACAGATGTCTACTCTTGCAAACTTCACGCACCAAATGTAGAATGATCCCAATAACCCAAAGTCTTAAAGTTTTTGGAGAAGATATCCTATATGAACCACTCCTCTCTTAAATAGAGAATTGTGAAAATTTTAGCACTAGCCATTAAAATTTTATATGAAGTCAATGAAGGATAAATAGGAAATATTTAGTAAGAAAGCATGTCAGATATCCAATACCAAATTACCATATGATGGTTAGTCCAAGTCATCTAACATGCATCATAGACATCCCTTTTGAGCTAGTGAAGGAATGATGTTTGGCTACAGAGAAGTTTTAGTAAATCTAGGAATCAAGGTCCCAATGCATTGCAAAGTTCTAAATTACCACAAACTTTTATAAGAGTGAAAGAATTTTAAGTACACTTAGGAAGAATGAAGTAATCAAGTAGGAAGCAAATAGGAAAAGTGCCAAATCCCTCCCTAGTTAATGACCAAGTAGCTTAGCAATTAGCCATACAACAACTTTTGGTTTGTACAATAGAGATAATTTTAAGAGATTTTGATACCTAAATCCTATAAAAATCCGAGTGGATCTACTTTCAAACAGACAAACTACACTTGGAGCTAATAACAAATTTATACTTGTGACAAACAAATACATCATCACATGATACCAACAAAAGTAATATGTAAAATGAGTTCTTCTATAAGTTGAACATGTCAATTCAATCATTCTAACAAGGAACCATGATACATACTTTTTCTCAAAATATAATAAGAAATTTTGTCATCAAAGTATTCAAGTGGAAAAACTATATGGACATCGTAAAAACTTAGAGAAAAAGCCACTATCTGCATTCACAAATCAACTGTCAATTTTTCATAAATAGAACACATAGAATACATTTTGTCTCAGACAACATTATTAGTGTTATACCTTTCATCATTCGTAGAAGGTACAGAGGGTGAGTGAGAATGTGTCTCTGAATGCTCACTCGAACCACTAGCAAGGTCCGAGGTTTCAGTACTGAAATTATGTTCATTAGAGAAGGCTGTTGCAATAGATAGGACCAATAATGGCCTTGAGAACATCTGGAATCATGTGGTAAAGTAAGCATATAAGATAAATGTCACACATATAGGAGTTAAAAGACATTTCAAAGCAATTGCTCAATGTGGATAACTAGTGGGTAAGTTTTAACCATTTAATCTCCGCTAGAGAAAATTTAGAACAAATACTATGATAATGCAGGATATTTAGCTATTGAAGTGTGTAATAGCCTATGGCAGGAAAACAGTCAATTACATGGCAATAGTTTCTGTGAATTAAAGAAATTAACGATATGGCATTGAAGTGAGATAAGCACCAAGATGCATGACAGCAAAAATATTTACATAGACCATGACTCACTAATGAAATAACAATTGACTAAAATATAGTTGAACTTGTTCTACACTTGTCCAGAAGAAAAAACAGTATCTCAGCTAAAACTGATTTTAGGATGCAGGAAAACAAATAGCATAAGATGAGCTGCAAAATAACATCAATGGTTGTCATGTAATGAAAGGTTAACAGAATTAAGGTGAGGTTTGGATGCAAGAATCACAACCATAAGTGGCTCAATAGCAAATAAAAGATATTAGGATTTGTTAACAGATATTTAACGCAGTTCTCCTTAAATATCACTGACCCATTTCGATCTTGGATTTTTGAATTCCAATTCTGGTTTTAATGAAATTAGTATCTCAATTCCAATTCACAAAGTTGAAACAAAATTTCATTACTGCAATAAAACCGATTTTTTATAATTGCAATTTCTTAATTCTACCCTAAGAATTGGAATTATGTCAAAATTATGTCTGAGTACCTTCAAATAAGATCAAGAATTGGGATTCGAATTCTATGCCATAGATAGACAGAATTGAAATTGACAGCCTCAATCCATCCTAATTTTAATTCTGAAGGCTCTTGGGAAAACATGGCACATGTAAAAGGGTACAAAATGTTTTCCACTTCAATAAATGATAAAAAAAATCATCAAAAATAGTTAAAACTCTGTTTTATTAACAAAATGTTTTTATCCCTCAACTCAAATCCAAAACTGCCATACTGAAACAATGTAAAGAGGTGTAATCAATAATGAAAGGGTATCCTAGTTATTAGAGGCTGTCAGTCCTCTCTCGTATAGTTAGGGCTGTGTGACAAATAAAAAATTAACTCAGTTTGCTGTTCATTGGTATCTAGCCCTTTGGTCAGCATGCATGTTTCAGTTAATATTCCAGGCACAAGGGAAAGTAAGAGTAGCTTTTATGCACCTAAAAATGAATCAAGAAGCCAATTTGATCAGAAAATAACAGAATACCAACTCCAAGAAGAAAGGCCACACATATCTTTAACGCTAAAGCTACCACAGTTTATTTAATTCATAAATCAGAAAGCGTTAATACGTAAATCTCAGTGATTCGGCAGATATGCCTCCAGCTTCTTTGTGAAGGATGCACTTAAAGTAGAAAGAAGAGAACGTGTATCTACCAAAAAGATTCTAGTTTTTACATAATCATGGAGCAACTAACAAATACTAAGCGTTTCATAACTGATAGCAATAAATTTAAGAACAACCTGCATGCCTTCTATGAATCCCTTGAATGGAACCCATTTCTGAATCCACTTTAATGGTGGGTAGCAAAGAAACTGCAACGCCTGGATACCTCGCCAGACCAGTGGACACTTTGATTTAGAAACCCTACGCACTGTTTCTAGTGCTGCAACTTTTAGTAAAAACAATGCTGCGTTGCCAAATGCACCACCACTGTTTATGCCATGGCTTAGTGAAGTTATACGCTTATATGCACTTTGAGGAAATCCATCAGGACCAGTGGCCAGTAGATTTCTCCGATAAAACTTTTTGCTATTAACAATGGCTGTATGTTTAGAATTCCTAGTTGAACCAGACGTGATCAATGATTCATCCATGGAAATTGATTGTCTAAGGTATGCATTCACATCCACAGTCAACTAGGAATGTCCTGAACCATTACCAGCTACTGTCACTACAAACAACTAAATCCGGAAGAACCATCCTGCAAGCAGCAAAATTAAGATCATCGAATTAAGAATGGCAGTATTAAATCGCGTTGCCTCTGTAGTCTCCACATCAAACTAAAGGACCAAGCAAATCGCTAAACATGAGGCATGATTAACATTAAAATTTGGTTAATGAAATGAACACAATTCGACACTATTCTTAGAAAAGCAAAAAGAGAATATATTTTATTGACATCGAAATACAGAAGTTATCGGAATCAATGAACAAACGTCTACGTTCCGGAAGATCAACAAGAAAACAAACCAGAGAATTGTGGAATACGACGGATCTCTGACCTCTAACGGAAAGAGTTGGTGGCCGAATGGAGTAGGCCCTTAGGAAAGTAGCAATTTGTGTTTGGTCTCCGTATAAAATCGATTAGTTGTCATTTTCTGGTAGCTTCAGTCTTTGATTTACAGCGGAAGAATGAAAAGTTGGCTGCGTTAAGGTCAGGCGTTTCGGTATTTTGTTTACATCGTCGTCAAATGTAACAGCGGTAAAAAAAATACAAAAAACAAAAAGGCTTTGACGCGTGTAACAGACAGTGGACTGGACTGGATGCTTGGATGAATTTATATAAGTAGAGTTTTTGTCAACAGAATTTTTCTAAAAAGTAAGTTGACTGTTTGACTGTTATTTAAAAAAGAATTTTTTTTGAAAGAGTTTCATACAATAAACTGTTTGGCAACATAAAAA
>JAOQMN010000008.1:26097186-26108398 GCA_027563555.1 Erythroxylum raimondii | reverse complement strand
GGCCCAAAACACAATTAGCACTAATATCTCGTCCTTTATGTGGCGTCTTCTTCCTCTTACCCATGCTCCAATATACCGAGAAATCCACGCAAAATTTTTGTCCTAAAAATGAATCCTAATTATTTCGGACTGTCAAGTGTGACCAATAAATGCAATCCAAACTCACTAAATACCAAAAAATTAATCAAAAAAATTAGGAATGAGTATAGTCAAGTAGTGTAGTGTGCGATACTTAGAAAAAAATCACCCAAGGTGAAAGAACTCACATTCGCACTCTAACATTGATAGCTGTTTCTTGATTCTTTATTGAAATATTGTTAAAATGGTTAAAAGTTTACTGCTTGAAAACATCCAGTTTTACTCGACCACCTATGGAAAGAGTGAAACTAAAGCTGGATTCAAACTTCAAAGAAATAACAGCTGAATCATCTTTAAGGATACAATAATGAGGCGGATTCCAATGTATACATATAGCTTGATATAGCTTGATGTTGATACTATTAATGAATAAAATTTTCATTTGGTACGGTTTTAACTTTTTAATTTAATTTTTAAATTTTTAGCTTCATTTATTTTAATAATTTTCGTTATATAGATAATTAATTAATTAATTAATTAATTAATTTTGTTACAATAATTTATTTCGATTATTTTTTAAATTTTATTTAATATTTATTCAGTATTTAAAAACATTAATCATTATTATTATAGTAAAAAATATTTAATCTTTTTTATGTGTCAAAAAATTGTATTTTAAGATTTTGATTAAAAAGTTTAAATTTTTATTAAAAAATTTCAGAATCAATCCTTTTGTTGAGTTAAATAAATTGGTAATATTATATTTTTATTTATTAATTTAATATGACAATAAATGAAGTCTTTTTTATTATTTATATCAAATTATTCATATCCAGATCTGAGATGAGCGGACAAGACTCATGAGCTTTCTTGTGTCCACGTGTACATCTTTCACCACAAAAACATTCCGTGAATGCTTAATCCATACGACCACCGTTGGATCAACTTGATAGGAATCGATCCAACGGTTTTAGCTCCTTGTTGTCAGATATTCAAACTTTTACCTGTCAGCTTCTGTTTTGGTGGTTTTATCAGATATTCAAACTTTTACTTTGCAGCTACTGGTCTGGTGGTTTTTGATTGATTCAATTATTCCTTTGTTTGTTGGTCCATTAAGCAGAGGATAGGAACGACGACTAAGAAAGCGACCTTATATCTCTCTGTTTTAGATCGAGATTAGGGTTCGAGATTCGCGATTTCGCTGTTCGTTAACAAAATGCCGTTTTCTGTTATTGATGCTGACAATTGAAAAGAAGCAAAAATTCGATATGGTTTCTTCAACGCCCCGTAGCTCTGCTTACCTCGACGCTCTCACGCAAGAAATCGAGAAAAAGCTCCAACAGGTTCGTTTTGCTTATTTAATCAACCTTCTTCCGATCATTAATTTAACTTTTATCGAGTACATATAAATGCCAAGATATAGCAAATGTCCGATACGCTTGTAATTGGCATTAATAATCATCGATTTTATGCCAAAAAAGATGGATTTTGAAACTTATAGACTACAATGTTGCAGGCACTGGCTTCTGCATCGCAGAGGCGAAACCTATTGCAAGGGTTGTTCGCCGACATAGCTCTGGAAGTTGACGACCGAGCCAGAGGTCAGTTATTGATCTCCAGTTTGTGTTGTTGTCGTTGTGCAGAGAATTAAGTGTAATTATGAGGAAATAGACGTCAAACAATATCACACGCACGAAGGAAACTGTGGTTGAGCTTTCTGGAATATGATGAGATTTATTAGTAGATCCTTTTTCAGTGTCGGTTGATTAGTGGTTAAACTGTTATTTTAGATTGCTTCTGAGTGTTAATATTAATTTTTTTCCTAGTCGTGTTGACATGTTGTAAAGGGAAAAATTAACGCCTTTTTGTGGGAACAGAGGAATAACAAATCACTTTTGTCCTTATTTATCAAGTATTGACAGTAATATTATGAATTTTATTAATAAAACTATTTTGTGCATTCTGCACTCTTTCCTTTGACAATCTTTGTGGGTATTGAAATTGAACTCAGATATCATACTTGATGGGAACGAAGATGCAATTTCTCCTGTTGAATATGGTGGAGATGAGCCATTGTGTTTTTACAATGTGCTTGCCGATTATTATGTTAGGGTTCCCCTAAGTGGAAAACAAATTCTTGAATTGATTGTCCGGCTTTGGAGCCAGTCATTTGCTTCAAATATCTTTACTCTTTTGTTTCATAAATGGGTAAGGTAACCTTTCTATTCTCACGTTGTTCTCTCTCTTTCATTTCACTTCTAACTATGTAGGATCATCTGGTAATAATATGTTTTTAAGTTGGAAAACTTCATGGGTTTCTGGTATGGAACTATTGATATTTGGGAAATAAATGAAACGACAATCTTGTATAGGTCTGCAGTCTTGCCTTTACTAATCAGCCACTGAGTGGACCTCAACCTGCTTGTTTAAATGTTTATTTGCAAATTTTTTCCATTGTGATGCTTTGCATGTGTATATTCTAGGCCTCAGTTTAGAATTTGTTTTGAAGCACAAGCTATTAATTATATTTTTATTGATACTTTTAAGAACCTTTACACCATTAAGCACTGGAGCGGCATGTTTATCTTTTCTGCAGCTATTTGAAGCTCAACTGGATAATACTGATGTGCTTCTACGTTACTCATCTGCTCTTGTGCAAGGTGCTACACATGTTTTCTGGTATGGAAGTGTACTCTTGGCAATATGGAATTTTGAAATCTATTGAGCTATTGCCTGTTAAATTTGATTGTCTAAGAATTTTAACATTTATTTAGATTAACAGTGATTGATGAAAATGGTAAATACTCTTTACCTTCAGACTAAGAAGTTGGTTATAACTATTTGTGATACGTGTATGAAACACTATTTCGAGCAGTCAAATCTTAATGAGGAAAAGATACTGCTTCTCTTTTCATGGGTTTGTGTTGAGCAGGAATGTGCATTTGTCTCTTTAATTATTGCCATATGTGGGCTCTTCAGGGGTTAACTGAGGTAGAGCTTTTTCCTGAGGTATTCATAGTTCTCTGTTTCCTGTTATTGATGATTAGATGTTGGATTTGGGTGTTCGTGAATATTGGTTAGGGCATCTGAATTTACATAGGGAGTGAAAGTTGTACGGGAATTTACAAGTGTTTGACATATATGTTAAAAGTGAATTTTCACCTCACTCTTGAAATAGTATTCCAGCATCAATGAGATATCTGTACTACGTTCTTAGAACCCACGTCTTACCATCTAATGAATGTGTTCTCTTGCTTCTTTTGGATTTTCATCTTTAAAATGTATTGGCTGACATTGTGTGGTAATCATTCACTTCCTTACCTATATTCAGGATTGACATCCAAACAAACACTAGCCGTTTCCAAACCCTCTTTCTGGTGAGCTTGTAGTCACTTTCAGCAGAATGAAATATTTTGCCCAGTTGCATTTGTGTTGACAGAAACATGTATCCTTTATAATTTCACTCATTTTTGGTTTAGTATCTCCTAGAGGAAGTTGCCCTGGAGCCCAGTCAGTTGAATAAAATTCCTGTGCAGGTGGGGCCACAAATGTGTATTCTTATCGATTTGTGTGAGCAGTTGTTTAACTTACTGAGGCTTTATTGCACTGCCTCTCTGAATGAAGAGATTAGGACTTTCGTAATCATCAATTATATTTGTACCTGTGACATTTGCATCCTAAAGTTGCTCTGTGTTTTGTCATTGATTCAGGCACAGCGGGATCTGTTTCTATTACTTTCTAGGTTCATACTCTTTTACAACTCAGGTATGCTTTAGAATCTTGTGTAAATTTGGCTATGAGGAACAAAGGTTTCAGTTGATCTGTTTCTTCTGCAGCTGACAAACTTGAAAGTTTATTGAAGCATTGTCCCATTTTCCCAAATGCATTCTTGGTTGGCAGTGCAGCAGACTTCTTTGTTATTGAGGTTGCAGACCAGGTGCTCATATAAATCTTTTTTTCTTACATGTTCATAAAATTTTGTGCATCTCTGGAGTTGAACTATCTTTCTGCTGCTCAGCTTCAAAAGTTGAAGGTGGAGCCAGTTCTATTGCATTATTTTTCACAGATTAAAGTTCTTCAAGGTGAGGACTTTGGACTGGTCTAAAATCAATTAGTTTAGGATTAGATGGGCCTGAATCGAGTGCCAGATATTCTAAGCAAGGTCCTTGCTTTGCAGGAATGGAATTGCGAATGACAACTAGCACAAGGTTAAAGGCATGTTTATACAGTTTCACTTCTCCTGGAGGTCCAATGTATCCTACAAGAGCTGTTCGGCATGCAGCCTGGGATGCCTTAGATTTCCTATTTCCTGTAAGTATTCCCTCATCCTCGTACTGCTTCAGTTAGGCTAGCTCTTGAGCATCTACGATGCCCATTAATCGGATTATGTCTCTCTCTTTTGTATTTATCCTGCCTGTTGAGACGTGATCCAGACATTTTTCTATTTCACAATTTTTGTCAAGATAAAGAATGGTGCTGTTGTAATTGATTACTCATGGCAAAGAACTCCATAATGCTTACATCTGGATGACCATAACATTTGCATTATCCAGGTTGGAAGATACCCTCGTCATGTAATTAGTCTGTTTTTCAGACTGCTATACCCATGGTACTGGCCCTCATCCTGCTGGAACTTTGTAGTGTCTTGCATAAAAGCACTTTTTCTCTCTCTCTTGAACCTGTTGTTATCTAGTCGCGACAAGCTGCGGGAACCAAGGGACTCTTGAGGACCGAAGGCATCTACTCTTGTAAAGTTCAACAATCAGGAACGACAATTGTTGTATGTTGTGGATTTTGAGGGTATTCTCTATTTGAGAATCAATGTCTCTATATTCAAACGCAATTAAAAACATACCTACTTTGTGTGTAATTATGAGAACTATCATTGTAATTCTGTATTTAACGCGATCAATTATTACATCGAGTCTCTTTCCCCGAAGCGCCACGTCACTTTTTCAGATAAATCTTTCTTTTATGAAGATAACTGAAAAACCGATCATTAAAAAAAATAAAACATAAAAAAGAAGAGGTTTGCTCTTCTGACTGTAAAGACGATAAGCCCGCACCAATTTCTGAAGTCTCAAAACGAGCATATACCAATTGATGACACTAGAGCTCACGCGCACCTGAAGACACGACAATCACCACTTTCAATCTACCTCTTCGTGGTACATTAGTTAGTTACAAGTCCTCGTACTGTCGTTATTCCATCTCACTGACTATGTAGCAGCAAGACGAATTCCTAGTAATTGAGAACAACCGAGTGCATCATGTTCCATCACCTCACTAATTTCTTCCATTATTTCATATTTCAACCAGAACGGCAACGCTGGCAACGGCACAAGAGCAACAAAGAACTATGCGACGACCTCCATTGTCAACAGTTAACAGCGTATTGGATTGTCTTCAATCAAAACAATTAACGAATGAACCCGTAGGGCATCAGCTTCAACATTAGCTGCCACTTGGTGCTGGTGTGTGTGGAATCATCCAACGAATCACCAAGTATATGGATGGAGCCTCTGGACCAGTAGAACGGACCGCACTAGTAATAAGACACCAAAGCGTGCAAATTATGAAACTAAGAAATATCAAGTTGCATCTTATTCTCATTGCAACATCTATATAACATTCTGCAATTGCACAGCTGTTGCTGGATTCTCTTTCACCCATGAATGGAGCAATTGACAAGGTTGAGGATGACAGAGGTTGTAATCCACTTTTCAAGCATCAAAATTCATCAAAAGACGCCAACTTAACCCAGTAAACTTGTACCAGCAATTTTCCCATGAATAAACTTCAAGACCAACTACAGTGTAAGAAAATGGTAAACTTTCAGCTTGCAACAGCCTACTAGCAGATCGTGGCACTAGACATGACATTTGACACGAGATCATAATTTAATGGTATGCACGCCAGCCACCGAAGAGCCACCAAAACCCTCAATCAAGCAGGCTTTAAGTAAGAACTCTCCCATATAACAAAGAATGCAATGAACATGTTCCAGTTTCATCCACTAGAATTTTCAACTTCATCCGGTTGACTGAAGCAGAGAGAATCCATATGTAGTTTATGATATGCTACGTAAGGAGCCATATGCATTAATCAGGGGAACTAAAATTTCACTGGACAGAATAGATGACAGAGTGATGAAAATTTATGCAAGAAAACCATTTACATAAAATCACCTATACCATCAAGATGAAACAGGCTCCAATGGGCAAAAGGATCAATGTAGGACAATAAAACAAAGAATCTACCTGAAATGCAGTCTTCCTGGCAAGCAAACCCAAAGATGTTGGAGCATGGAAGATTCCCATCGGGGGTCAACCCTCCAGTCCTTGCAGACACCTTTCTCTTGAAGTAAGAATATATGACAATAACAGTTCCACTTTCAACAGATGGTGGAGTAACATGAGAAGAACCAAGGAGCTAACCAAACCAAAAGCAGGAATCACACACTGACAGTTTTCAATTAACCACATACTTGATCCCAACTCAAATAATATCAGTGACAAAGCCCAAAGTTCATGCTTAAAGGTCAATAGTTTACGAGCACTACTAAGACTCCTAAAAGCGTAGAACTTGACAAAGTTACAGAAGAAGTCCATGGAAGATAGATGCATGAGCACCGACCAAAAACAAGGAATGCCTTCAATTCGTCTGCATTGCCTCTGAATGGTACTTCTCCAAGTCAGCGTCAAGATCTTCGGCAGATACCTTTTCCCCACGGCCCCTTCCAGCCCCACGTCTACGACCCCTTCCAAATCCACGGCCAACACTACCACCTCGTGATCTTCCAATGGGACCACCTCTACTTTGTCCACTAATAAGTAAATGAAATGCATCAGTAAAGATAGTATAGCACCACAAAGACGAGAAACCATTTACAGCTACAAATTAAACACAGAATGATCTCATTAAAGCACAAAAACGTTAAAAGTAGCACATTCAACAACTTTCTTTTGAATTCCATATTCGTTTCTATTAACCATATGTTTATTTTGCTGATTCTGCAGCAGGGATGTTGTAAATGTCACAGCATACAACAACAAACAGGGGAGGAAGGAAACAGAGACTAAAGCAACAAAGAATTAGCAGATAACAAACACCACATTCTGAGATCGAACAGACAACAAAAAGACATACAGAAGCAGAGAAATCCAATTTTAAGCACATAAAGTAGGATGAAAACTTGAGAATTTCCACACACAAATTCATGGAGTTGACAAATAAAATCTTGAATGTCAGGTGACAAATGGACCTTTACCATTGGCTCATTTTCTTTTTTTTGAATAATTAATTAATAGACAAAAAAATAAACAGCAAAAAGAGATGGACGTACCCTCTGTTAACTCCAACTAAATTTCCAAGATTGCCATTTGTTACCAGAGGTGCAGCAGGAGTGGTAATGTTTGTTCCCACAATCTCTATCTTCATTGGCTTCCCATCAAGCTGGACATTATTGTACCTCTTCACGGCAGCCACAGCATCTGTTCGACGTGAAAAGACAACCTCAGCTGTTCCCTCAGAAAAAGTTCTCTAAAGATCAGGAAAAAGTATTCCACACAAGGAGTCGGTTTCAGCCAAACTTGATTGAGATACCTTCGATCTGCCACTCCGATCATAATGGATATTGGATCGTTTCAGATCACCAACTTCAGAAAACAATTCCTGCACACATAAAGTTCAGCCAATCATAAACAAGAAAGTTCCGCATTTTTTAAAGCCACTTTTACTGCAGTGCCATCCACCAATTCAAAAATCATACAAAGAACTGGCAACAATAATGGAATTATTTAAAATAGTACTTTGGTTAAGGATATTTCATCAGACTCGAAAGAAAAGACGTTGAACAATTTAAAAACCCAAAAAGTCACTCCAGATACACAGTTTTTCCTTGAGATGCAACTAAGAAGTTGAACTAATAACAAAATACTAAAACCCAATACTATGGATTCCTTATTCCACGAAAAGAGAAAAGAGTAAAAAACCTTTATATCCTCGTTAGAGACGCCATAATCAAGGTTGGAGATATAGAGTTTAGTTCCAGTCTCAATAGCGGATGCCCGACCCGCTTGTGTGGCTAACCCCATACCCTGCTCGGTAAACATATCATGCTGCCACGGGGCTTCCGGCGCCTGAACATCAAGACACACATAATTCAGGAAAATAACAAAGTAACGGACACAGATCCAGGAAAACAAAAACCCTAGCTTACAAACAACGAAGAAAGTACCTTAGGCGCAGAATACGGTACTGCGCGATTGGCGGCGCGATTAGCAAATCGGCGGGAAGGACCAGGTCCAGAGCCCCGACCGCGACCTCGGGATGCAGGCTTCTTATTGTTCTTGATGATATCATCAAGAGACATGTCCAGAGCACTCGACATTTACTGTTTAATAATAACAATAACAACAAAGTACAAATGAAATGACACAGAGAAGAACAAGAAACGGGCGAAGAAGGTTAGGGTTTCCTCGAAGATGAAAAGGGGAAATCTATTCTCTGAGTTGAAACTAATCGTATTAATATCACTGTGTTCTGTTGACTTCTAATACGTGTCCTGCCGTGCTTTATTTACCAAAAAATTAATAATCATTATAATATTATATTATATT
This sequence comes from Erythroxylum raimondii, assembly GCA_027563555.1. Taxonomy (NCBI): domain Eukaryota; kingdom Viridiplantae; phylum Streptophyta; class Magnoliopsida; order Malpighiales; family Erythroxylaceae; genus Erythroxylum; species Erythroxylum raimondii. Next base: position 26,099,699 of record JAOQMN010000008.1, on the reverse strand, counting down.
CAGTTTTCATATATATATTTTTAAAATTCTACATGTTTTATAGTTTTCTTTAACTGCCTTTTTTTTAATTTTAAACATTTTTCAGCTACAAATTTACATAAAATTTTTAACTTTTCCTATATATTTATCATGTTTTACTTTAAGGAAATTATGTGTATATCAAAATAATACATAACATTTTGTTTTATGGATTTTTATTATTTTCCATATTTTGTAAATTTACAAACTGAAAATTCACGATTGGACGATGCAAACTTATCTCGTAAATTACTTCTATTGCCAAGCTTGATAACATCTAGGTCCTGTTTGACAATCTAGCTGATTACATTAACTATTAGCTAATTTTATCAACTGATTCTATTAACTGATCTGACTAACAGATTGTATTAACTGTTTATCATTTGATGTTTGGTAAAATTAGTTGTTTAATATTCACTGTTTATGTGTAAAATGACTTATGAGGATATGACTTTAAAAAAATTATAAAGGTATAAATATTATATATCTTAACATTTCGTTAAATATATTTATAAGAATTTAGATATTTAATTCTACAAAAATTAAGTTTATTAAAAATGTAGAGCATATAATAATAATAATAATAACAATAATAATAATAATAATCCAATGTTAAATTTTCTATTAATATAAATGATGTAACAAGTTACGTCATATTGGTATTTTTCATATAATATATATAAATTTTATTATTTAATAAATTAAAAATAACTTATAAAGACATGTCTTGAAAAATTTATAAGTTCACCATTAAATATTAATTTTACAAAAATTAAAATTTTGACAATAATAAAAATAGAACAAAAATTAAATTTTACAAAAAAAATTATAAATGTTTCTAACCTATAACTACATAAAGGGTAAATGTGACTTTTAATAAATTTTAGCTGATTGATGAAAACGCTCCTACCCTGTTTCCGTTAAATAAGCTGTTGAAAAAGCTAAGAAACTAGCTGATTGGTTGACCTCCAAACGAGCCCTAGTACTCCCATTGTCAAGGGATGATGTCACTAGTCACTGCTCGAATAACACAAGTACTTAGTTTTATAGGTTCCCTTGCTCCTTTTCTCACATCCAAGAAAATGAGAATCAGACCATGTTTAATGGTATAAACCCTAGAGCAATTTTACATGACATTATAGTGTATCTTGTTAGGCACAAACTTTGCAATAGCTCACTCAAAATTTAGGAGTACCAAAAAGATCAACACTAACTATAATTTCTGTTTGAATTTCCTTTCTTGAAGGACCCTCCCTTTGCAGGCTTCTTGTTAGGTTTGTTCTTCCTTTTCATTGGTTTGGCATCCGGTTTCAATTTGCTGGAGGTTGAAGATTGCCCTTGCTGATTCCTTCTCTTTTTCTCTTTCTTAACATTGTACACAGAAACGGCCTATTTGGAAAACAAAAAAAAATTAATTAAGCAAATAATAAGTTTCAATCATAAACATCAAATCAACTCCATATTGATGAAACGTACCTTGTCAATGTTAAGCATCTCATGAGAATTCTTTGACATTATTTTCCTCAAGACGTTTTCAGTCTGCTCCTTCTCTTGTCCACCTATTCCTGACCCTTCCACCACAGGTAGAAACTGAAGAGAAGTGAAGGGCACAAGTTATGGGAATCTTCAGTTAAGTTATGGGAATCTTCAGTTAAGTTATGGGAATCTTCAATTACAAAGTATAACCTCGTGGAAAGGAATAGGTGTAGTTTAGTTCAAACCTTTCGATGTTTCCCTCGTTTTTTAGCAGGTTTTTCTCCTGCCAACTTCTTGTCAAACTTCCCACCACTGGCTGTTGCCGTAGAAGCTAGTCCAGCTACATTGCCCAGTTCATCTTTAGTTACTTTCGCTGGGACAGCCTGTGTTCCTGTTATAGGTAGAGCGGTGGCAGCTAGCTGAACATGACTGGAAAAGATTTTGCTCAGCTCATATTAGGCGACCAAATACAACAAAGCTAGCTGAACATGACTGTGGAAAAGATTTTGCTCAGCTTATATTAGGCGACCAAATACAACAAAGCGATAAAAGGGGCCAAACCTTGGCAGAGCACCAACTTTAGCAGCCTTAGCAGCTTGCTTCAAGTTGCTCAACCGATTCTTCTCTTGTTTTTCAACTCTGTTCTTCTTCTCTTCTCTTCTCTTGGCAAAAGGATCCTCTCCAGGCACTGCACGGAGAGAGAATTTTGTGTGTGTAGAAACATGTTTCAAAGCTTAAATATAGAATATTTTGCATAAAAATACTTCCTAAAATGATAGTAATATGGTATCAAGTACTACCGTCAGTGATCTTGGCCTCGATGATCGGGACATCTTCATCATCATTAACACGATCATATCCATGGCGACGTTTCCATGTGCCAGTTTGTTCATCCCATACAATCTTGTCTTTTTTACGCTTCTTTATACCTGCAGGAATAAAAAGGTAATCATAATAAATATATTGAGATGTAGAATGGAGAAACAATGATGGGACAATCATATTTGTAGTCCAACTAA